>CAKAOJ020000322.1:0-90000 GCA_916701645.2 Sebastolobus alascanus
TGTTTTGGGGAGTGGCTGTGGGTGGCAGTAAATGTTGGCTGCATGAATGTGGGCGGGTCATAAAGTGGGGGTGGCCCGTAGTGTGGGTGCATAGGTGTGGGCTGGGCCCGTATGTGGCTGGCCCGTAGAATGTGGGGTGATCAGTAGAATGTTGGGGGTGATCAGTAGGGGTGGGGGTGGCCCGTAGGTGTGGGGATGGCCAGTAGTGTTGGCTGCAGTAGAATTGGGTGGCCCTAGGTGTGGGGTGCCCGTAGAATTTTGGGTGCAGTAGTGTGGGGGTGCAGTAGGTGGGCTGGCATAAATGTTGGCGTGATCAGTAGGGTGTGGGGTGGGCCCGTAGGGTGTGGATGGCCATAGAATGTTTGGCGTGATCAGTCTGAATGTTGGGCGTGATCAGTAGAATGTGGTGTGGCCAGTAGGCTGTGGGCATGGCCAGTAGAATGTGGGCGTGATCAGTAGAATGTTGGCGTGATCAGTAGATGTGGGTTGGCCAGAAGGCTGGGCATGGCCAGTAGATGTTGGCCGTGATCAGTAGAATGGGGTGTGGCAGTAGTGTGGGTATGGCCAGTCGAAATGTTGGCGTGATCTGTGAATGTGGCGGGATCAGTAGATTGTGGGTAGTGGCCAGTAGGCTGTGGGCATGGCCAGTAGAAAGTGGTCGTTGATCAGTAGAATGTTGGGTGATCAGTAGAATGTTGGCGTGACAGTAGAATGTGGGCCGTGATCAGTAGAATGTGGGTGATAGTAGAATGTTGGCGTGATCAGTAGAATGTTGGCGTGATCAGTAGAATGTTGGCGTGATCAGTAGAATGTGGGAGTGATCAGTAGAATGTTGGCGTGATCAGTAGAATGTGGGTTGTGGCCGTAGGCTGTGGGCATGGCCAGTAGCAACTTGGCACGTGATCAGTAGAATGTGGGGTTGTGGCAGTTGGCTGTGGGCATGGCCAGTAGAATGTGTGCGTGATCAGTAGAATGTTGGCGTGATCAGTAGAATGTTGGCGTGATCAGTAGAATGTGGGCGTGATCAGTAGAATGTGGGGGTGGCCAGTAGGCTGTCGGCATGGCCTGTAGAATGTGGGCGTGATCAGTAGAATGTGGGTGTGGCCAGTAGGCTGTGGGCATGGCCAGTAGAATGTTGGCGTGATCAGTAGAATGTTGGCGTGATCAGTAGAATGTGGGTGTGATCAGTAGAATGTTGGCGTGATCAGTAGAATGTTGGTGTGGTCAGTAGGCTGTTGGCATGGCCAGTAGAATGTAGGCGTGATCAGTAGAATGTTGGCGTGATCAGTAGAATGTGGGCGTGATCAGTAGAATGTGGGCGTGATCAGTAGATGTGGGCGTGATCAGTAGAATGTTGGGTGTGGCATCAGTAGAATGTGGCGTGATCAGTAGAATGTGGGCGTGATCAGTAGAATGTTGGGTGTGGCCAGTAGGCTGTGGGCATGGCCAGTAGAATGTGGCGTGATCAGTAGAATGTTGGCGTGATCAGTAGAATGTGGGCGTGATCAGTAGAATGTGGGTATCTGTTGGCTCAGTAGGATGTGGGCATGTCAGTAGAATGTTGGCGTGATCAGTAGAATGTGGGCGTGGCCAGTAGAATGTGGGCTGAGTGAAAGTTGGCGTATCGTAGAATGTGGGCGTGATCAGTAGAATGTGGGCGTGGCCAGTAGAATGTGGGGTTCATAATTGGCTGATCAGTAGAATGTTGGCGTGATCAGTAGAATGTGGGCGTGATCAGTAGAATGTGGGGTGATCAGTAGGATGTGGTCGTGATCAGTAGAATGTGGGTGTGGCCAGTAGGCTGTGGGCATGGCCAGTAGAATGTGGCGTGATCGTAGATGTTGGCGTGATCAGGAAAAAGTGGGCGTGATCAGTAGAATGTGGGCATGGCCAGTTGTAGGGGTGTGGGCATGGCCAGTAGTATGTTGGCGTGATCAGTAGAATGTTGGCGTGATCAGTAGAATGTGGGTAGTGTGGCCGTACGTAGATGTGGCGTGGCCAGTAGAATGTTGGCGTGATCAGTAATGTGGCGTGATCAGTAGAATGTGGGTGTGGCCAGTAGGCTGTGGGCGTGGCCAGTATAATGTTGGTGTGGGCCATAGAATGTGGCGTGATCAGTATGTGAATGTGAAGTGATGATCAGTAGAATGTGGGTGTGGGCCAGTAGGCTGTGGGCATGGCCAGTAGAATGTTGGCGTGATCAGTAGAATGTTGGCGTGATCAGTAGAATGTGGGTGTGGCAGTAGGCTGTGGGCATGGCCAGTAGAATGTGGGCGTGATCAGTAGAATGTGGGGTGGCCAGTAGATGTGGGCATGGCCAGTAGAATGTTGGCGTGATCGTAGAATGTTGGCTGATCAGGTAGTAGTGGGCTGATCAGTAGAATGTGGGTGTGGCCAGTAGGCTGTGGGCATGGCCAGTAGAATGTTGGCGTGATCAGTAGAATGTTGGCGTGATCAGTAGGAATGTGGGTGTATCAAGGGGGAATGTGGGTGTGGCCAGTAGGCTGTGGGAATGGCCAGTAGAATGTTGGCGTGATCAGTAGAATGTTGGCGTGATCAGTAGAATGTGGGTTTGGCCAGTAGGCTGTGGGCTTGGCCAGTAGAATGTGGGCGTGATCAGTAGGAATGTGGCGTGTCAGTAGAATGTTGGCGTGGATCAGTAGAATGTGGGTGATGCCAGTAGAATGTTGGCGTGATCAGTAGAATGTTGGCGTGATCAGTAGAATGTCGGGTGGACAGTAGCTGTGGGTGATGGCCAGTAGAATGTTGGCGTGATCAGTAGATGTTGGCGTGATCAGTAGAATGTGGTATGTGGCCAGTAGGCTGTGGGCATGGCCAGTAGAATGTTGGCGTGATCAGTAGAATGTTGGCGTGATCAGTAGAATGTGGGTGTGGCCAGTAGGCTGTGGGTATGGCCAGTAGAATGTTGGCGTGATCAGTAGAATGTTGGCGTGATCAGTAGAATGTTGGCGTGATCAGTAGAATGTGGGTGTGGCCAGTAGGCTGTGGGCATGGCCAGTAGAATGTTGGCGTGATCAGTAGAATGTTGGCGTGATCAGTAGAATGTGGGTGTGGCCAGTAGGCTGTGGGCATGGCCAGTAGAATGTTGGCGTGATCAGTAGAATGTTGGCGTGATCAGTAGAATGTGGGTGTGGCCAGTAGGCTGTGGGCATGGCCAGTAGAATGGTTGGGCGTGATCAGTAGAATGTTGGCGTGATCAGTAGATGTGGGTGTGGCCAGTAGGCTGTCGGGCATGGCCAGTAGAATGTTGGCGTGATCAGTAGAATGTTGGCGTGATCAGTAGAATGTGGGGTGATCAGTAGAATGTGGGACGTGATCAGTAGAATGTGGCGTGATCAGTAGGAATGTTGGCGTGATCAGTAGAATGTGGGTGTGGCCAGTAGGCTGTGGGCATGGCCAGTAGAATGTTGGCGTGATCAGTAGAATGTTGGCGTGGATCAGTAGAATGTGGGTGTGGCCAGTAGGCTGTGGGTATGGCCAGTAGAATGTTGGCGTGATCAGTAGAATGTTGGCGTGATCAGTAGAATGTGGGTGTGGCCAGTAGGCTGTGGGCATGGCCAGTAGAATGTTGGCGTGATCAGTAGAATGTTGGCGTGATCAGTAGAATGTGGGCGTGATCAGTAGAATGTTGGCGTGATCAGTAGGATGTGGGCATGGCCAGTAGGCTGTGGGCATGGCCAGTAGAATGTTGGCGTGATCAGAAGAATGTTGGCGTGATCAGTAGAATGTGGGTGTGGCCAGTAGGCTGTGGGCATGGCAAGTAGAATGTTGGCGTGATCAGTAGAATGTTGGCGTGATCAGTAGTATGTGGGTGTGGCCAGTAGGCTGTGGGTATGGCCAGTAGAATGTTGGCGTGATCAGTAGAATGTTGGCGTGATCAGTAGTATGTGGGTGTGGCCAGTAGGCTGTGGGCATGGCCAGTAGAATGTTGGCGTGATCAGTAGAATGTGGGCGTGATCAGTAGAATGTTGGCGTGATCAGTAGAATGTTGGCGTGATCAGTAGGATGTGGGTGTGGCCAGTAGGCTGTGGGCATGGCCAGTAGAATGTTGGCGTGATCAGTAGAATGTTGGCGTGATCAGTAGACTGTGGGTGTGGCCAGTAGGCTGTGGGCATGGCCAGTAGAATGTTGGCGTGATCAGTAGAATGTTGGCGTGATCAGTAGAATGTGGGTGTGGCCAGTAGGCTGTGGGTATGGCCAGTAGAATGTTGGCGTGATCAGTAGAATGTTGGCGTGATCAGTAGAATGTGGGTGTGGCCAGTAGGCTGTGGGCATGGCCAGTAGAATGTTGGCGTGATCAGTAGAATGTTGGCGTGATCAGTAGAATGTGGGCGTGATCAGTAGAATGTTGGCGTGATCAGTAGAATGTGGGCTGTGGCCAGTAGGCTGTGGGCATGGCCAGTAGAATGTTGGCGTGATCAGTAGAATGTTGGCGTGATCAGTAGGATGTGGGTGTGGCCAGTAGGCTGTGGGCATGGCCAGTAGAATGTTGGCGTGATCAGTAGAATGTGGCGTGATCAGTAGGATGTGGCATCCATGGTCAGGTAGGCTGTGGGATGGCAAGTTAGAATGTTGGCGTGATCAGTAGAATCGTGGCGTTGATATGTAGAATGTGGGTGTGGCCAGTAGGCTGATGGGCATGGCCAGTAGATGTTGGCGTGATCAGTTGTAAGTGGGGGTGATCCGTAGAATGTTTGCCGTGTCAGTAGGTGTGGGTGTTGCCAGTAGGCTGTGGGCTGGCCAAGTTAGAATGTTGGCGTGATCAGTAGAATGTGGAGCGTGATCAGTAGAGTGTGGGTGTGCCAGTAGGCGGTGGCCCATGGCCGTTGAATGTTGGCTTGATCAGTAGATTGTGGGCGTGATCAGTAGAATGTGGTGTGGCCAGTAGGTGTGGGCTGGCCAGTAGAATGTTGGCGTGATCAGTAGACTGTGGCTCGTGATCCAGTAGAATGTGGAGTGTGGCCGATCCAGTGCTGTTGGCTGATCCAGTAGAATGTGGCGTGATCAGTAGAATGTTGGCGTGATCAGTAGAATGTGTGCGCTGATCAGTCGAATGTCGTGCTGTGATCCCAGTAGAGTGGTGCATGGCCAGTAGGACTGTGGCGTATGCCGTAGAATGTTGGCGTGATCAGTAGAATGTAGGGCGTGATCAGTAGATGTGGCGTGGCCAGTAGCTGTGGGCCCTATGGCCAGTAGAATGTTTGCTGTGATCAGTAGATGTGGCGTGATCAGAGATGTTGGGTGATCCAGTAGCTGCTTGGCGTGTCCCGTATAATGGTGTGGCCAGTAGAGCCAGTAGAATGTTGGCGTGATCAGTAGAAGTTGGGTGATCAGTCGAATGTGGGTGTGGCCAGTAGGCTGTAGGGCATGGCCAGTAGAATGTTGGCGTGATCAGTAGAATGTTGGCGTGATCAGTAGAATGTGGGTGTGGCCAGTAGGCTGTGGGCATGGCCAGTAGAATGTTGGCGTGGTCAGTAGAATGTTGGCGTGATCAGGAGGATGTGGGTGTGGCCCGTAGGCTGTGGGCATGGCAGTAGAATGTTGGCGTGATCAGTAGAATGTTGGCGTGATCAGTAGAATGTGGGTGTGGCCAGTTGGCTGTGGGCATGGCCAGTAGAATGTTGGCGTGATCAGTAGAATGTTGGCGTGATCAGTAGAATGTGGGCGTGAGAAGTAGAATGTGGGCGTGGCCAGTAGAATGTTGGCGTGATCAGTAGAATGTTGGCGTGATCAGTAGAATGTTGGCGTGATCAGTAGAAAGTTGGCGTGATCAGTAGTATGTGGTTGTGGCCAGTAGGCTGTGGGCATGGCCAGTAGAATGTTGGCGTGATCAGTAGAATGTGGGCGTGATCAGTAGAATGTGGGTGTGGCCAGTAGGCTGTGGGCATGGCCAGTAGAATGTTGGCGTGATCAGTAGAATGTGGGCGTGATCAGTAGAATGTGGGCGTGATCAGTAGAAGTGGGCGTGAGCCAGTAGTGCCATAGCTTGGGCATGGCCAGTAGAATGTTGGCGTGATCAGTAGAATGTTGGCGTGATCAGTAGAATGTTGGCGTGATCAGTAGAATGTTGGCGTGATCAGTAGAATGTTGGTGTGGCCAGTAGGCTTGGGCATGGCCAGTAGAATGTTGGCGTGATCAGTAGAATGTGGCGTGATCAGTAGATGAGGGCGTGATCAGTAGAATGTGGGCGTGATCAGTAGAATGTGGGCGTGATCAGTAGAATGTGGGCGTGGCCAGTAGAATGTGGGCGTGATCAGTAGAATGTGGGCGTGATCAGTAGAATGTGGTCGTGATCAGTAGAATGTTGGTGTGGCCAGTAGGCTGTGGGCATGGCCAGTAGAATGTAGGCGTGATCAGTAGAATGTTGGCGTGATCAGTAGAATGTGGGTGTGATCAGTCGAATGTGGGAGTGATCAGTAGAATGTGGGCGTGATCAGTAGGATGTGGGCGTGATCAGTAGAATGTGGGCGTGATCAGTAGAATGTGGGCGTGGCCAGTAGAATGTGGGCGTGATCAGTAGAATGTTGGCGTGATCAGTAGAATGTGGGCGTGATCAGTAGAATGTGGGCGTGGCCAGAAGAATGTGGGCGTGATCAGTAGAATGTTGGCATGATCAGTAGAATGTGGACGTGATCAGTAGAATGTGGGCGAGATCAGTAGGATGTGGGCGTGATCAGTAGGATGTGGGCGAGATCAGTAGAATGTGGGTGTGGCCAGTAGGCTGTGGGCATGGCAGGTAGAATGTGGCGTGATCATTAGAATGTTGGCGTGATCAGTAGAATGTGGGCGTGATCAGTAGAATGTGGGCGTGGCCAGTAGGCTGTGGGCATGGCCAGTAGAATGTTGGCGTGATCAGTAGAATGTGGACGTGATCAGTAGAATGTGGGTGTGGCCAGTAGGCTGTGGGCGTGGCCAGTATAATGTTGGTGTGGCCAGTAGAATGTTGGCGTGATCAGTAGAATGTGGGTGTGATCAGTAGAATGTGGGTGTGGCCAGTAGGCTGTGGGCATGGCCAGTAGAATGTTGGCGTGATCAGTAGAATGTGGGCGTGATCAGTAGAATGTGGGTGTGGCCAGTAGCTGTGGGCTGTCAGTAGATATTGGCGGTCAGTAGAATGTGGGCGTGATCAGTAGAATGTGGGTGTGGCCAGTAGGCTGTGGGCATGGCCAGTAGAATGTTGGCGTGATCAGTAGAATGTTGGCGTGATCAGTAGAATGTGGGTGTGATCAGTAGAATGTGGGTGTGGCCAGTAGGCTGTGGGCATGGCCAGTAGAATGTTGGCGTGATCAGTAGAATGTTGGCGTGATCAGTAGAATGTGGGCGTGATCAGTAGAATGTCGGTGTGGCCAGTAGAATGTTGGTGTGATCAGTAGAATGTTGGCGTGATCAGTAGAATGTGGGCGTAATCAGTAGAATGTGGGTGTGGCCAGTAGGCTGTGGGCATGGCCAGTAGAATGTGGCGTGATCATTAGAATGTTGGCGTGATCAGTAGAATGTGGGCGTGATCAGTAGAATGTGGGTGTGGCCAGTAGGCTGTGGGCATGGCCAGTAGAATGTGGGCGTGATCAGTAGAATGTTGGCGTGATCAGTAGAATGTGGGCATGATCAGTAGAATGTGGGCGTGATCAGTAGAATGTTGGTGTGGCCAGTAGGCTGTGGGCATGGCCAGTAGAATGTAGGCGTGATCAGTAGAATGTTGGCGTGATCAGTAGAATGTGGGTGTGATCAGTAGGATGTGGGCGTGATCAGTAGAATGTTGGTGTGGCCAGTAGGCTGTGGGCATGGCCAGTAGAATGTAGGCGTGATCAGTAGAATGTTGGCGTGATCAGTAGAATGTGGGCGTGATCAGTAGGATGTGGGCGTGATCAGTAGAATGTGGGCGTGATCAGTAGAATGTGGGCGTGGCCAGTAGAATGTGGGCGTGATCAGTAGAATGTTGGCGTGATCAGTAGAATGTGAGTGTGATCAGTAGAATGTGGGTGTGGCCAGTAGGCTGTGGGCGTGATCAGTAGAATGTGGGTGTGGCCAGTAGGCTGTGGGTATGGCCAGTAGAATGTTGGCGTGATCAGTAGAATGTTGGCGTGATCAGTAGAATGTGGGTGTGGCCAGTAGGCTGTGGGCATGGCCAGTAGAATGTTGGCGTGATCAGTAGAATGTTGGCGTGATCAGTAGAATGTGGGCGTGATCAGTAGAATGTTGGCGTGATCAGTAGGATGTGGGCGTGGCCAGTAGGCTGTGGGCATGGCCAGTAGAATGTTGGCGTGATCAGTAGAATGTGGGCGTGATCAGTAGAATGTTGGCGTGATCAGTAGGATGTTGGCGTGATCAGTAGAATGTGGGTGTGGAAAGTAGGCTGTGGGTATGGCCAGTAGAATGTTGGCGTGATCAGTAGAATGTGGGCGTGATCAGTAGAATGTGGGTGTGGCCAGTAGGCTGTGGGCATGGCCAGTAGAATGTTGGCGTGATCAGTAGAATGTGGGCGTGATCAGTAGAATGTGGGTGTGGCCAGTAGGCTGTCGGCATGGCCAGTAGAATGTGGGGCGATTCAGTAGAATGTTGGCGTGATCAGTAGAATGTGGGTGTGGCCAGTAGGCTGTGTGCATGGCCAGTAGAATGTTGGCGTGATCAGTAGAATGTGGGCGTGATCAGTAGAATGTGGGTGTGGCCAGTAGGCTGTGGGCATGGCCAGTAGAATGTGGGCGTGATCAGTAGAATGTTGGCGTGATCAGTAGAATGTGGGTGTGCCAGTAGCTGTTGGCATGCCAGTAGAATGTGGCGTGATCAGTAGAATGTTGGCGTGATCAGTAGTATGTGGGTGTGGCCAGTAGGCTGTGGGCATGGCCAGTAGAATGTTGGCGTGATCAGTAGAATGTTGGCGTGATCAGTAGAATGTGGGTGTGATCAGTAGAATGTTGGCGTGATCAGTAGAAATGTTGGCGTGATCAGTAGAATGTGGGCGTGATCAGTAGAATGTGGGTGTGGCCAGTAGGCTGTGGGCATGGCCAGTAGAATGTTGGCGTGATCAGTAGAATGTTGGCGTGATCAGTAGAATGTGGGTGTGGCCAGTAGGCTGTGGGTATGGCCAGTAGAATGTTGGCGTGATCAGTAGAATGTGGCGTGATCAGTAGAATGTGGGTGTGGCACGAGGCTGTGGGCATGGCCAGTAGAATGTTGGCGTGATCAGTAGAATGTTGGCGTGATCAGTAGAATGTGGGTGTGGCCAGTAGGCTGTGGGCATGGCCAGTAGAATGTTGGCGTGATCAGTAGAATGTTGGCGTGATCAGTAGAATGTGGGTGTGGCCAGTAGGCTGTGGGCATGGCCAGTAGAATGTGGGCGTGATCAGTAGAATGTTGGCGTGATCAGTATGATGTGGGTGTGTCCTGTTGGCTGTGGTCATGGCCAGTAGAATGTTGGCGTGATCAGTAGAATGTGGGTGTGGCCAGTAGGCTGTGGGCATGGCCAGTAGAATGTTGGCGTGATCAGTAGAATGTTGGCGTGATCAGTAGATGTGGGTGTGGCCAGTAGAATGTGGGGTGGCAGTGGCTGTGGCTGGCCAGTAGAATGTGGGCGTGATCAGTAGAATGTTGGCGTGATCAGTAGAATGTGGGCGTGATCAGTAGAATGTGGGCGTGATCAGTAGAATGTTGGAGTGGCAGTAGGCTGTGGGCGTGGCAGTAGAATGTGGCGTGATCAGTAGAATTTGGCGTGATCAGTAGAATGTGGGTGGTCAGTAGAAGTGGGGTGATCAGTAGAATGTGGCGTGATCAGTAGAATGTGGGCGTGATCAGTAGAATGTGGGTGGAGAGTGGCTGGCCAGTAGAATGTGGGCGTGATCAGTAGAATGTTGGCGTGATCAGTAGAATGTGGGCGTGATCAGTAGAATGGGGTGGCCAGTAGAAGTGGTGGCAGTAGAATGTTGGCATGATCAGTAGAATGTGGCGTGATCAGTAGAAGTGGGGGTACAGTAGAAGTGGGTGTGATCAGTAGAATGTGGGAGTGAACAGTAGAATGTTGGCGTGATCAGTAGAATGTGGGCGTGATCAGTAGAATGTGGGCGTGATCAGTAGAATGTGGGCGTGGCCAGTAGAATGTGGGCGTGATCAGTAGAATGTTGGCGTGATCAGTAGAATGTGGGCGTGATCAGTAGAATGTGGGCGTGGCCAGAAGAATGTGGGCGTGATCAGTAGAATGTTGGCATGATCAGTAGAATGTGGGCGTGATCAGTAGGATGTGGGCGAGATCAGTAGGATGTGGGCGTGATCAGTAGGATGTGGGCGAGATCAGTAGAATGTGGGTGTGGCCAGTAGGCTGTGGGCATGGCCAGTAGAATGTGGCGTGATCATTAGAATGTTGGCGTGATCAGTAGAATGTGGGCGTGATCAGTAGAATGTGGGTGTGGCCAGTAGGCTGTGGGCATGGCCAGTAGAATGTTGGCGTGATCAGTAGAATGTGGGCGTGATCAGTAGAATGTGGGTGTGGCCAGTAGGCTGTGGGCGTGGCCAGTAGAATGTTGGCGTGATCAGTAGAATGTGGACGTGATCAGTAGAATGTGGGTGTGGCCAGTAGGCTGTGGGCGTGGCCAGTATAATGTTGGTGTGGCCAGTAGAATGTTGGCGTGATCAGTAGAATGTGGGTGTGATCAGTAGAATGTGGGTGTGGCCAGTAGGCTGTGGGCATGGCCAGTAGAATGTTGGCGTGATCAGTAGAATGTGGGAGTGATCAGTAGAATGTGGGTGTGGCCAGTAGGCTGTCGGCATGGCCAGTAGAATGTGGGCGTGATCAGTAGAATGTGGGTGTGGCCAGTAGGCTGTGGGCATGGCCAGTAGAATGTTGGCGTGATCAGTAGAATGTTGGCGTGATCAGTAGAATGTGGGTGTGATCAGTAGAATGTGGGTGTGGCCAGTAGGCTGTGGGCATGGCCAGTAGAATGTTGGCGTGATCAGTAGAATGTTGGCGTGATCATTAGAATGTGGGCGTGATCAGTAGAATGTGGGTGTGGCCAGTAGGCTGTGGGCTTGGCCAGTAGAATGTTAGCGTGATCAGTAGAATGTGGGCGTGATCAGTAGAATGTGGGTGTGGCCAGTAGGCTGTGGGTATGGCCAGTAGAATGTTGGCGTGATCAGTAGAATGTTGGCGTGATCAGTAGAATGTGGGTGTGGCCAGTAGGCTGTGGGCATGGCCAGTAGAATGTTGGCGTGATCAGTAGAATGTTGGCGTGATCAGTAGAATGTGGGTGTGGCCAGTAGGCTGTGGGCATGGCCAGTAGAATGTTGGCGTGATCAGTAGAATGTTGGCGTGATCAGTAGAATGTGGGCGTGGCCAGTAGGCTGTGGGCATGGCCAGTAGAATGTTGGCGTGATCAGTAGAATGTTGGCGTGATCAGTAGAATGTGGGCGTGATCAGTAGAATGTTGGCGTGATCAGTAGGATGTGGGCGTGATCAGTAGAATGTTGGCGTGATCAGTAGAATGTGGGCATGGTCAGTAGGCTGTGGGCATGGCCAGTAGAATGTTGGCGTGATCAGTAGAATGTGGGCGTGATCAGTAGAATGTGGGTGTGGCCAGTAGGCTGTGGGCATGGCCAGTAGAATGTTGGCGTGATCAGTAGAATGTGGGCGTGATCAGTAGAATGTGGCGTGATCAGTAGAATGTGGGCGTGAGCAGTAGAATGTTGGCGTGATCAGTAGAATGTTGGCGTGATCAGTAGAATGTGGGCATGGTCAGTAGGCTGTGGGCATGGCCAGTAGAATGTTGGCGTGATCAGTAGAATGTTGGCGTGATCAGTAGAATGTGGGTGTGGCCAGTAGGCTGTGGGCATGGCCAGTAGAATGTTGGCGTGATCAGTAGAATGTTGGCGTGATCAGTAGAATGTGGGTGTGGCCAGTAGGCTGTGGGTATGGCCAGTAGAATGTTGGCGTGTCAGTAGAATGTTGGCGTGATCGTAGAATGTGGTGTGGCCAGTAGGCTGTGTGCATGGCCAGTAGAATGTTGGCGTGATCAGTAGAATGTTGGCGTGATCAGTAGAATGTGGGTGTGGCCAGTAGGCTGTGGCATGGCAGTAGAATGTTGGCGAGTCAGTAGAATTGTTGGCGTGATCAGTAGATGTGGGTGTGGCCAGTAGGCTGTGGGTATGGCCAGTAGAATGTTGCGTGATCAGTAGTGTGGGTGGCCAGTAGAATGTGGGTGATCAGTAGAATGTTGGCGTGATCAGTAGGATGTGGGTGCCAGTAGAATGTGGGTGGTCAGTAGAATTGGGTGATCAGTAGAATGTGGGCGTGGCCGTAGAATGTGGGTGCAGTAGTGTGGCATGCCCTTTGAATGTTGGCGTGATCAGTAGAATGTTGGGTGGCCCGTAGGTGGGGCTGGCCCGTAGAATGTTGGGGGGGCCCGTAGGTGTGGGCTGGCCCGTAGAATGTTGGGGTGGCCCGTAGGTGTGGGCTGGCCCGTAGAATGTGGGGTGGCCCGTAGGTGTTTGGGGTGGCCCGTAGGAATGGTGTGGCCCGTAGTGTGGGCTGGCAGTAGAATGTTGGGGTGGCCCGTAGTGTGGGCTGGAAATAGAATGTGGGTTTGGGCCCGTAGGTGTGGGTATCCCGTAGAATGTTGGCGTGATCAGTAGAATGTTGGAGTGATCAGTAGAATGTGGGTGGCCCGTAGGTGGGCCAGTAGGCTGTGGGCATGGCCAGTAGAATGTGGGCGTGATCAGTAGAATGTTGGCGTGATCAGTAGGATGTGGGTGTGGCCAGTAGGCTGTGGGCATGGCCAGTAGAATGTTGGCGTGATCAGTAGAATGTGGGCGTGATCAGTAGAATGTGGGTGTGGCCAGTAGGCTGTGGGCATGGCCAGTAGAATGTGGGCGTGATCAGTAGAATGTTGGCGTGATCAGTAGAATGTTGGCGTGATCAGTAGAATGCGGGTGTGGCCAGTAGGCTGTGGGCATGGCCAGTAGAATGTTGGCGTTATCAGTAGAATGTGGGCGTGATCAGTAGAATGTTGGCATGATCAGTAGAATGTGGGCGTGATCAGTAGAATGTGGGTGTGGCCAGTAGGCTGTGGGCATGGCCAGTAGAATGTTGGCGTGATCAGTAGAATGTTGGCGTGATCAGTAGAATGCGGGCGTGATCAGTAGAATGTGGGTGTGGCCAGTAGGCTGTGGGCATGGCCAGTAGAATGTTGGCGTGATCAGTAGTATGTGGGCGTGATCAGTAGAATGTGGGTGTGGCCAGTAGGCTGTGGGCATGGCAAGTAGAATGTTGGCGTGATCAGTAGAATGTGGGCGTGATCAGTAGAATGTGGGTGTGGCCAGTAGGCTGTGGGCATGGCAAGTAGAATGTGGGCATGGCCAGTAGAATGTTGGCGTGATCAGTAGAATGTTGGCGTGATCAGTAGGATGTGGGTGTGGCCAGTAGGCTGTGGGCATGGCCAGTAGAATGTTGGCGTGATCAGTAGAATGTGGGCGTGATCAGTAGAATGTGGGTGTGGCCAGTAGGCTGTGGGCATGGCCAGTAGAATGTGGGCATGGCCAGTAGAATGTTGGCGTGATCAGTAGAATGTGGGCGTGATCAGTAGAATGTTGGTGCGGCCAGTAGGCTGTGGGCATGGCCAGTAGAATGTGGGCATGGCCAGTAGAATGTTGGCGTGATCAGTAGAATGTGGGCGTGATCAGTAGAATGTGGGTGTGGCCAGTAGGCTGTGGGCATGGCCAGTAGAATGTGGGCATGGCCAGTAGAATGTTGGCGTTATCAGTAGAATGTGGGCGTGATCAGTAGAATGTTGGCATGATCAGTAGAATGTGGGCGTGATCAGTAGAATGTGGGTGTGGCCAGTAGGCTGTGGGCATGGCCAGTAGAATGTTGGCGTGATCAGTAGAATGTGGGCGTGATCAGTAGGATGTGGGTGTGGCCAGTAGGCTGTGGGCATGGCAAGTAGAATGTGGGCGTGATCAGTAGAATGTTGGCGTGATCAGTAGGATGTGGGTGTGGCCAGTAGGCTGTGGGCATGGCCAGTAGAATGTTGGCGTGATCAGTAGAATGTTGGCGTGATCAGTAGAATGTGGGTGTGGCCAGTAGGCTGTGGGCATGGCCAGTAGAATGTTGGCGTGATCAGTAGAATGTGGGTGTGGCCAGTAGGCTGTGGGCATGGCCAGTAGAATGTTGGCGTGATCAGTAGAATGTGGGCGTGATCAGTAGAATGTTGGCGTGATCAGTAGAATGTGGGCGTGATCAGTAGAATGTGGGTGTGGCCAGTAGGCTGTGGGCATGGCCAGTAGAATGTTGGCGTGATCAGTAGAATGTGGGTGTGGCCAGTAGGCTGTGGGCATGGCCAGTAGAATGTGGGCGTGATCAGTAGAATGTTGGCGTGATGAGTAGAATGTGGGTGTGGCCAGTAGGCTGTCGGCATGGCCAGTAGAATGTGGGCGTGATCAGTAGAATGTGGGTGTGATCAGTAGAATGTGGGTGTGATCAGTAGAATGTGGGCGTGATCAGTAGAATGTGGGCGTGATCAGTAGAATGTGGGCGTGGCCAGACAAATAAAAGTTGTATTTGGAATCAGTGAGTTCAGTAACATTAAAAAGTGAACCTTAATGTTACTGAATTCACTGATTCACAGTTTCCAGCTACCGTCCTGATATTTCCAAAACTAGACTTCACATTTCACACTCATCCTCATAATGTGTAATCCCCAGAGTGAGTGACAGTAATATATGTGTAAAGATGTGATGTTACCTGTTCGATGAGTGACTGCAGCTCTGAGGCGACGGACACATTAACGTTAAGGAGACAACGCACTCCGAGCTGGTTTAAACGAGGGGGAAAAGGAGGCGGAGTGAGACCTCTGTTGGTTTTTACCTCTCTGACGTCGCGTAGCTCCGCCCACCAGGTGAGCGTTCAAGAGCTGCGCGTCACCGGAACATCCTCTCCATAACCCTCCAAAATAAACCACCAGAACTATCAAACCCCCCTGTAAGGTTTTGAGTGTGGTAAGTCCTTACAACCAGGATGAAAAACCAGGCAGGATGGAGGTGTATGATTTTGCTGAAAGATGGGCCGATGAGTCAATCAGTATTTCACAGAGCTCATTTCTTTTTACTGGTGATCGTTAGCAAGTGACAAACGAATATCACAATCTCTCACCTAAGACAAAAAGGTAGCTGGACAATCAAACAGGTTTCTCTCAGGTAACACAGACTTTAGTGACTGAAAAAACATTCAACCTGCTTGCTCTCCCCCAATTAGCTCTCCTTTTTCAGCTTCTTTTCCAGCTGCTCTAATTAGCAAATGGACCCTCCCACCAATAAAGTGCACCTGAAAACACCAAATGAATGAATTAACGAAATTTACAAATAAATCATCACTATCCTAATATATACAAAATACACATAACTATACAGTTGAACACAAGTTAACTAGGAAGCATTATAAACTAAAGAAACATCAAACAATCCCAACTTAACAAAGAAACCCTACTACCCACACCCCCTCTCTCTTCCCTGCCACTTGGTTTGGTCTAACTAAGTGATTGATGGCAGCTGGAGACCTCAGAGAGAGAGAGTGATTAGTAATTTACCAAAATTAAAGCACAACATAAACATAAGCAGTTCCTGTATTAGATTGTTCTGTCCAACTTTACACTGTCACTGCATATGTGTGTTCTTTCCAATTTAGTGAGGGAGATGCTTTCCAGCTCTCTCACACCCCCCCACCAACAATAACCCATGATTACATTTAACTCCATTTTGCAGTCCAGAGACCACATACAACTAAAACATCATCTTTTTATCCATCATTCTCTATTAAAACATCTTTTTATCCTTTATTCTCTATTAAAACATCTTTTTATCCATCATTCTCTATTAAAACATCATCTTTTTATCCTTCATTCTCTATTAAAACATCTTTTTATCCTTCATTCTCTATTAAAACATGTTTTTATCCTTTATTCTCTATTAAAACATCTTTTTATCCATCATTCTCGATTAAAACATATTTTTATCCTTCATTCTCTATTAAAACATCTTTTTATCCTTCATTCTCTCTTTAAACACATCATCTTTTTATACTTCTTTCTCTATTAAAACATCTTTTTATCCTTCATTCTCTATCAAAACATCTTTTTATCCATCATTCTCGATTAAAACATATTTTTATCCTTCATTCTCTATTAAAACATCTTTTTATCCTTCATTCTCTCTTTAAACACATCATCTTTTTATACTTCATTCTCTATTAAAACATCTTTTTATCCTTCATTCTCTATCAAAACATCTTTTTATCCATCATTCTCGATTAAAACATATTTTTATCCTTCATTCTCTATAAAAACATCTTTTTATCCATCATTCTCTATTAAAACATCATCTTTTTATCCATCATTCTCTATTAAAACACCTTTTTATCTATTATTCTCTATTAAAAAATCATCTTTTTATCCTTCATTCTCTATTAAAACATCTTTTTATCCTTCATTCTCTATTAAAACATCTTTTTATCCTTCATTCTCTATTAAAACATGTTTTTATCCTTTATTCTCTATTAAAACATCTTTTTATCCATCATTCTCGATTAAAACATATTTTTATCCTTCATTCTCTATTAAAACATCTTTTTATCCTTCATTCTCTCTTTAAACACATCATCTTTTTATACTTCTTTCTCTATTAAAACATCTTTTTATCCTTCATTCTCTATCAAAACATCTTTTTATCCATCATTCTCGATTAAAACATATTTTTATCCTTCATTCTCTATTAAAACATCTTTTTATCCTTCATTCTCTATTAAGACATCTTTTTATCCATCATTCTCTATTAAAACATCTTTTTATCCTTCATTCTCTATTAAGACATCTTTTTATCCATCATTCTCTATTAAAACATCTTTTTATCCTTCATTCTCTATTAAAACATCTTTTTATCCATCATTCTCTATTAAAACATCATCTTTTTATCCTTCATTCTCTATTAAAACATCTTTTTATCCATCATTCTCTATTAAAAAATCATCTTTTTATCCATCATTCTCTATTAAAACATCTTTTTATCCTTCATTCTCTATTAAAACATCTTTTTATCCATCATTCTCTATTAAAACATCATCTTTTATCCATCATTCTCTATTAAAACATCTTTTTATCCTTCATTCTCTATTAAAACATCTTTTTATCCATCATTCTCTATTAAAACATCATCTTTTTATCCATCATTCTCTATTAAAACATCTTTTTATCCTTCATTCTCTATTAAAACATCTTTTTATCCTTCATTCTCTATTAAAACATCTTTTTATCCATCATTCTCTATTAAAAAATCATCTTTTTATCCATCATTCTCTATTTAAACATCTTTTTATCCTTCATTCTCTATTTAAAAACATCATCTTTTTATCCTTCATTCTCTATTAAAACATCTTTTTATCCTTCATTCTCTATTAAAACATCTTTTTATCCATCATTCTCTATTAAAACATCTTTTTATCCTTCATTCTCTATTAAAACATCTTTTTATCCATCATTCTCTATTAAAACATCTTTTTATCCTTCATTCTCTATTAAAACATCATCTTTTTATCCATCATTCTCTATTAAAACGAATTTTTATCCTTTATTCTCTATTTAAAAACATCATCTTTTTATCCATCATTCTCTATTAAAACATCATCTTTTTATCCATCATTCTCTATTAAAACATCTTTTTATCCTTCATTCTCTATTAAAACATCTTTTTATCCATCATTCTCTATTAAAAAATCATCTTTTTATCCATCATTCTCTATTTAAACATCTTTTTATCCTTCATTCTCTATTTAAAAACATCATCTTTTTATCCTTCATTCTCTATTAAAACATCTTTTTATCCTTCATTCTCTATTGAAACATCTTTTTATCCATCATTCTCTATTAAAACATCTTTTTATCCTTCATTCTCTATTAAAACATCATCTTTTTATCCATCATTCTCTATTAAAACGAATTTTTATCCTTTATTCTCTATTTAAAAACATCATCTTTTTATCCTTCATTCTCTATTAAAACATCTTTTTATCCATCATTCTCTATTAAAACATCTTTTTATCCTTCATTCTCTATTAAAACATCATCTTTTTATCCATCATTCTCTATTAAAACGAATTTTTATCCTTTATTCTCTATTTAAAAACATCATCTTTTTATCCATCATTCTTTTATTTATCTATCTATTTATTATTTGTTTACTTTTAATTTATTTTTGCCTTAATTTGATTTGCACCCTGACTGACTACCAGCCACCCGCTTTCAAGTACACACACTCTACACAGTCACACGTACAAACCTTGATATTTTTTCTTTATTTATATTTTTTATTTTATTATTTATTTATTTTTATCCGGTTTTATTTCATTTTGTTTTATTCATATTTCATTTTATTTTATTTGTTATAAGAAAAAAAAGAAAAGAAAAAAAAACCCTACTCAACAGTCCAGGCATGGGACACGCTGCCTCCCTCCATCAATGACTGCTTATGGATAGAAAAGGGCAAACGCCCTGAGCTATCGACTATACTACTACTGCTACTACTACTACTACTACTACTACTGCAGGTCAAAAACACAGATTATGGGCTCCATATTGTACACAATATGAGAGGAAAGTGGTGTTTTGTTAAACCCCAGTCAAATCTAACAACTGTAATCCTGTTATAATATTGGGTCAACATGATAGTTTGTCACTATAAACTCATAAATTACTATTCTTAGTGGCCTGTTTAGTTCCTAAAGGAGTAATAGAGATGAATAGTTTTAGTACTAATTGATTAAAGGTGTCTTTACTACTTGCCCAGCACCAAATCAGCCGATTAGACTGTTATCAGGCTAATAAAGTGACAGTAGGCAACAATTTTTTGGCATAATTTGGCAAAAATTCCATAATAACCTTATAGCATATTGTAATTCAAGTGTTCTGAGAGAAAACTAGACTTCTGCTCCTCCTCATGTCTCTGTTTTCAGGCTTTAGAAAAATCTAGCCCGTGACGGCAGATTTTGACCAATCACAGGTCATTTCAGAGAGAGAGAGCGTTCCTATTGGCTGTGCTCCGGTCATGTGACCAGAACTTGGCTTCCTTCAACAGATTTTACAATGGCGGCTGCCTCACAAACTTTCTCATTTTACAGCTAAACAGTAACTACAAGATGATTCTGAGAACATCTGAGGAGAGAAATAGTCATTACAGTAACAGAATATTGATTCATATCTGATCAGCGCTGCCTAGTTTGACCGTTTGGTCGGAGTTCAGAGTGATTGACAGCCGGCTCTCATAGACTGCAGCTGGGCAGCGGACCTTGTTTTCCTCCGGTAAGTGAAATCCTTCAGATGCCGTTAGGAGCACCGGAGGACACAGTAGGACACAGAGGAACAGGATTTAACTCAGGTTACCTGTTTCATGTACTACTGTCACCATATAGCGGCCGTTTAATAAAAATAACTTTTTTTAATCATATTTGCGCCAATATCGCATACTGCAGCTTTAAATAGGCTTTATCAGTTGCTATAAGCACCATAGATGTGGGTCAGTGGGGGCCTACTACACCCAATAGTAGGTTTTATCATTTATTCACATGGTAGATCACTGAAAGAAGGTATAAAAGAAGACGACAGTGACCTCTAGCGACCGTAGTAATTATGACAGGAGCAGAAGAGGAAGTCAGGCGCTGTAGAATAGACAGTGTGAAACTCCATATGGGGTGGAGGTCGATGACGATGGATGGGACACAAAACACACGACTTTCACCCAAAAGACCGGAGTTTGCATCCTGTGTGAAACCAAAAATGTGTAGTTGTCTTTGTGTTCGTAGTTATTTTAACCCAAAACACAACCTTTTTCCCTAAACTTAACTTTTTTTTTTGTCTAAACCTAAAGAAGTTGTAGTTTTGTTGACTAAACCTAAAGAAGTTGTAGTTTTGTTGCCCAAATCTAAAAAAGTTGTAGTTTTGTTGCCAAAACTAAAGAAGTTGTAGTTTTGTTGCCTAAACCTAAAGAAGTTGTAGTTTTGTTGCCTAAACCTAAAGAAGTTGTAGTTTTGTTGCCTAAACCTAGAGAAGTTGTAGTTTTGTTGCCTAAACCTAAAGAAGTTGTAGTTTTGCTGTCTAAACTTAAAGTAGTTGTAGTTTTGTTGCCTAAACCTAAAGAAGTTGTAGTTTGTGAACGTGACGTGACATTTCATTCAGTTTTACATGTTAGAACGTTTTGTTTTTAAGTTTCACTTTTACAACGTAGTAGGTGTAGTAGGCCCCTACTGACCCACAGCTATGGTGCTGATAGCGACTGATAACGCCTATTGAATGGCCTGATAACAGTCGAATCGAGTAACCAAATGGGAGACAAAGTTAGCGACTATCTGGTGAACATTTAGCCAGGTATTTGTTTCTCAGGAGTTGGTAGAGACCAAACCAGAGCTAAAAGGAGAGTGAATATAGGAGTTACATTGGTTGAGTATGAATGCTGATGTTGCTCTGTGTCTGCTTTTCTATAACAACTTTTGCCCTCCAGCTGCAAACTAAATTCATTCATTCATTCATTCAGCTTTAATGTTCGCAGGTGTGAATCGATGCCTCATCTCTGTTTTAACTTTCATGCATCATCCATCTGATTTTAGTCCGTTCTTATAGGTAACAAATGGATCCAAATTTAAGAACCTCCACTACTGTAAATGCATCCAACTCATTGATTCAACCAAATCTTTACATGTTTTCTTTGTTTTAGCTCATTGACACTTTTGGTGTTTGTGTGTTTAGTTTGTACATCCTGCAGTGTTAACAGCAATATAAACCACTGGGCCATATATAGACTGAATAATGTGGAATTAGACTCCACTTACTAACATCAACAGATCCTCCTCAGCAGTCTCTGACTTCCCATCAGGTAGTGACTACACACCAAGGCTACTCAAATGAAACAATACCTTTTATTTAAAGTATTGTAGCTTTAAAATCTAGAGAGTGGAAAAAGAAATAAGTTAACATAATTTTCATGGGAAACAAACATTTTTTTGTAGGGAAACAATTCATGTGTGTGAATGTTAACTGCCGTCTCTTTGGTGCGTGGATTCTGTTTCTGAGCTGTAACTGAAGTGAGCGTTAGCAGCACTCATCATCATCATCACACTCATTTCACCAACATCTGGGTTTCCAGCTTGTGTCCAAGACGTCAGTCAGCTGATGACATCGTGTGGATGTGTGAGCGTTCGTCCTCAGTGCACGTCAGGCTCAGCTAAGTGATACGCTAACTCCGTCTTCATGTCCTCGGAGCCGCTCTGCTCGGTGGCCAGCACCGTCTCAACAGGAAAAGATAAATATAAACTGTCTTTCAGCTTCTTCGGGGAGGGCGAGTCTCCTGCAGAGAACAGAGGATCGGAGATTTTAAAAGTCATCGAGGGCATGTTGTGTGTCCTTCGCTTGGCGTTCTTCTTCTTCTCTTGTTTGTAGGCTGCGTTCATGTTGGCGATCACCTGGAGGAGGAACACACAGAGTCAGACACTAAACAGACGGGATGGGAAATAAAAGGAACAAAACAAATATAAAACATCTGAGCTGAATAGTTCTCTTTATATCTATCATATGTTCCACACAGTCAGTTATGTTAATGAGTTTATTAATCCCATAAATATTATATATGTATCAAAGTTAACGCAAAATCGTTTTAACGCCACTAATTTCTTTAACGCAATCGATTTTTCTGAGGTTGTAGCGGCTCAGTGTTAAAGCTAGAGTGAAGATACTGGTATCATAATAAACTATAAAACCTGATGAATCCATCGGTACCAACCAGGTCAGACTAGCTGGTCATGAAGGAGGTTAAATAACGCTCCAAAGTTACACTAAATTTTGGCGAGGAAAAACTGTCATGTCCATCTTCAAAGGGGTCCCTTGACCTCTGACCTCCAGATATGTGAATGTAAATGGGTTCTATGGGTACCCACGAGTCTCCCCTTTACAGACATGCCCACTTTATGATAATCACATGCAGTTTGGGGCAAGTCATAGTGAAGTCAGCACACTGACACACTGACAGCTGTTGTTGCCTGTTGGGCTGCAGTTTGCCATGTTATGATCTGAGCATATTGTTTTATGCTAAATGCAGAACCTGTGAGGGTTTCTGGACAATATCTGTCATTGTTTTGTGTTGTTCATTGATTTCCAATAATAAATATATACATACATTTGCATAAAGCAGCATATTTGTCCACTCCCATGTTGATAAGAGGATTAAATACTTGACTAATCTCCCTTTAAGGTTCATTTAGAACAGATAAAAAATGTTATTAATTTGCGATTAATTGTGATTAATCATGGACATTTGCGATATATATATATATATATATATATAGTGTATATACAGTGTATATATATACACACACATAATATTTGTGATTATTTCTGTCAACAAGTTGTTTGTTGCATAATCTCTATAATCTGCAGGCAACGGGACAACATTTTGGTTCTGGTTTCTGTTTGTGGTCTGAAGGACGTCAGCAGACTTCAAGAGGCAGAACCTCCGCAAGCAGGCGGGCGAGACTCGGTCTCTGATTGGCTGGTACTTGTTGCCCTGATTGGTTGGGTTCAGGAATGAGGAGTGAGATTGGTTAGGGTCAGAACATCAGGGTCAGGTGTCACCACTCCTCTCTGGCAGGAGGCTGTGTGGTTTCTGCACATTCCTGCCTAGCTCTTTCTTTTACAACACTTACATTGTACATCTTTTTACATTTTTAAATAGTATTTTTTTTTTTTAAATATTTTTACTGTAATTTTATGTTTCTTGTCTATGCACCAATACACAGAGCAAATTAGTTGTATGTGAAAACCAAAAAAAACAGACTGAATCTTTCAGCTCGTTCTGCTGCCTCCAAGTGGCCAGAAATAAATCTATTAATGCAGCTTTAAAGGTTCCATGAATTCAGGCATTTAAATGTCCTTTAAACTTTGCATCTTCACTGGTGACCTCATGCTGTATAAATAAAGTCTAAACAATAAAACATTTAACATTTTTCTATCAAATCAAACCACAATTGGTAACAGGTCCGCAAATTAGCAAGTAACTTATTTGAAGTTTCTGTGGAATTACTGCCAAATTACCCCAATATTTACCTCAACATTTATCTAAAATTACTTTATCATAAACATTACTTCATGATTATACGCAAAAATATCCTCTAAAGGTTAAAACGGGGCCCTGAGGAAGAGAAGAGGCTGCTCTTCATCGGAGGAGGAAAACCAGAACTAATAGAAGACTCTTCTGATCACCATGGTAACTGATTGTCTCCACAGATGTAACCTGGTAGCTGATGTCAGGATTCATTTATTATTATCTATTTATCAGCAGACATGGAAATAAAGCAGATCAATTAACTTTGTATTCTTTTCCTGGAAATGTTTTAAATAAATTACCAGCTATAGCGGAATATAATTATTAAATAATGTTTATAATAAAGTCATTTTCGATAAATTTTTAGGTAAATTGGCAGTAATTCCAAATAGGTTAATTGCTAATTATCACCTAATTACCATGAAATTTGCAGACCTGTAAAAAGAAGTGTTACTGAACCTTTCTCTCCATAATTAAGAGCCCTTTTTTAACACTTGACCTTGATCCACTTGACCCATCCCAAAAAGAAAATCTACATCCCACTAAGAGAGTATAGACTCCATTTCATGGGACCTTTAAAGACGCAGCGATGACATCATCATTCCTCAACTTTTGTGTGCATGTGACAATGAAACAAAGAAGAAGAAGCTCCAGCAGCAGCATCACTGTGAGAGAGAAAGACTCATTAATTACCAGCTGCTTCACAGAGTTCTGCTGCTCCTGCATTACGCTCATATACGTCGAGGCCTTCTCCTTAGTGGAAAACACATCCTGCTCCTGCTCGTCATCATTCAGCGAGCTCAGCGAAGTCTGGAGGAGAAGAAGGAACGTTAGGAAGCAGAAACAAACCACACAGTTACATTTCTTTCCCCCGTCGATGGAAAACCTACCTCGTTTGGTAGATTAGCCTTCCTGTTGAACATGAGGGAGTACGGGCTGAACTTGGTCGTGGGGTTGGTGGACGTCCTGAACAGAAACAGAACCGGGTCCAGGAAGTCGTCCCAGTCCGCCTGCTTCTCCGTCACCATCTGCACGACGGCTTCCTTCAGCAGAGGAGCGGTGCAGTCGTGGAGCGGGTTGAGCTGAGGTTGATCCAGAGTAGAAACCTTCTGCACGATGCTCCACCGGTCGCTCAGCAGCTTCGTCACCTACAACACACCGGTACTGGTTAAAGTGGCCCAACGGCACCGCTGCTATATCTACTCTGTTCATCTTAATTAACTTTGAGACTCACATCTCACCTCATCACAGAAGTCAGCATCCTGCGTACACACCAGTGTTTTAGAGGAACCAAACCTGAACGGAGAACAGAAGGAGTTCAACTCCAGGTTAAAAACATACTGTAAGTTTGTGGAAAATCAGAGTCAGAATTAAATAAATATCAAATCAGTCTTTCTCTTACTTTAGTATGAAGGGGGGCATGACTTATGGTTTATATACCTTTATGTATTTCATGTTTTTGATGTATTTTATATTTTTGTTTTTATATATTTTATGTTTTTAGTATTTTGTGGTTTAAATGTTATGTATTTTATATTTTGATGTATTTCATGTTTTTGATGTATTTGATGTATTTGATATGTTTTTATGTATTTTATGATTTTTATGTATTTTATGTTTTTGATGCATTATATGTGTTTTTGATATATTTTATGGTTTATATATCTCTATGTATTTCATGTTTTTGATGTGTTTTATATTGTTAATTTTTTTTATCTGTGGCTGTTTTATTTTGTACAAAATTCAACCTGTTTGGATTAATTGTACATTGATGTGGCACAGGTTGACCCACATCAACACATCTCACCCCCCCGCCCCATGACACAATTTAGACTAGGCAGGGGGTATTTTTACTGTATTTATTTGTGATAATGCTGCTTGACTGAAGTCTGTCATATTTATTATAGTGTTATATGTATTTATTGTATTTTGGATTGTACTTGAAACTGTGATGTTATATTGTGTTTATTGTGTCTGTGTTTAGTACTACAGATGGAATATTAGCTTCCCTGCTAAATCTGGTGCACCCATCTTTTTGTTTCTATGTAAACAATTAATGTCTGTGCACACAGTCCTTTTAAAATAAAAAAAATAAAAAAATAAAAAATGATAGTGGTCTTTTATTAAAGATTTGGAGGCATGAATTATCAAAAACACAAGATAATTTAGTTTTGGGTGGACATGGAAACTGTCTCACGTAGAGCAGAAAATAACACATTCTGTCTAAATACGTCCTCAATATGATAAGATTGTGTGATATGTTTCTACCTGTAAATGCATTTAGAAATACATTTTGCAACAGAGAGAGCGTCCGTCTTTTGCACTGGGAAAGCTTCCGTCCATTTGCTGAAGTAATCGATGAGGACGGTGACGTTGGTGTTGCCCTGCGGCGTCTCTGGGAAAGGTCCTGGTGAAGAGACGAGAGAGAAACAGAAAACACGTCTCAACGCACGGAACGAGATGTTACAGCAGAAAAAATATATAAAATGATGAAATGAATTGAGGCAAAAAACCTATAATGTCAATCCCAACGATATCCCACGGTGCGTCCACTTTTATAGGCCGGACCGTCCTCGCCATGTTTTTATTCCTCTCTGTGTGCTGACAGGTTTCACACACTTTGATCTGAAACAGTCACAGTGAAGGTTAATCATAATCATCATCATCATCATCATCATCATCATCACGTCTCAGTGACATAAAGATGCACGTACCCAATCCACCACGTCCTTGATGATCCCCAGCCAGTAGTACTTGCTCTGGATCCGGTGGACGGTCTTCTTCTGACCCAGATGATGACCGATGTCATTGAAGTGGCAGTCGAGGAAAATCTGCCTCTTCCTCTCGGCCTCTATCACCACCTCCCTCTTCTCCTCTTTCTTTGGTCCCACATAGTACAGCTTGCCCTCTGGAATGAACCAATCAAAAGACATTGGACGTCACACCATACTTCGTTCAAAAAAACAGGTATTTAACGTTGTCTTGCTTCTCTTTAAAGGTAGACATACAGATAATAACATAACTGGACCTGCTGGTAGTCGAGTTCAACCCCTTCAGTTCGGCATTAAATCTATTCACCAACACGCCACTTATCTCCAGAAAATAAAGACTTTTATAAGTAGATTGAGTGTTATTCCCTTAATTCTCTTCCACCTTGTAGCACACGGTAACTTAGCAAGAAACGTTACTAGAGTCGTTTTTTTTCACTAAGTTAGTGAGCCGATGTCTCGACATGCTCCTACAGAGTCATTTAATATCTCACTTTATGTCCTACATGGTGTAACACTCACAGAGAAGTGAAGAGATGTTTAAATAGTGATATTTCTGAATGGAGTCTGATTCAACCAGCTCTTTACCTTCAGCGATGAACTTCTGAGCGAATCTCCTCAGGTTCTTCTTCCTTAAAGGGTTCATGCTCTGAGGGAAACATCCTTTAGACACGAAGGTGTAGATGTCTCCCAGTTTGTTGTTGCTGGACTCCACCACCTCCTCCTCAGCAGCCACCTGCAGAGACTCCAGGCTCAACATCTCCTCTCTTTACACACTCTGCAGGCTCAACATCTCTTTACAGACTCTGCAGAGACTCCAGGCTCAACATCTCCTCTCTTTACAGACTCTACAGGTGAGTAATGTGGAGAGAAGTCTGACCTCAGCACCCCCTCAGGTACCGGCTGCTCCTCGGCATGGTGAGCAGTGGAGCTAGCTGATGCTAACGGAGACAAACAGAGCTGCAGACTGAGCTGCTTCTTCTTCTACGGTCACATTCATCCGGTTTGTGTCCTGTTCTCTGCATCAGAGCCCCCTGCTGGACATACTCAATATATGTACTATCATTCATCATACTTCTGTGTGAATAAACACTAGTATTTGGTCTTTTCGGACGCACTGAACTGCAATTTAATATATTAAATATTTATTTATTATTATTATTATTATTTGTATTATTTATATTATTATTATTATTATTATTATTATTATTATATTATTATTTATTTTTATTATTATTATTATTATTTATTATTATTATTATTATTATTATTATTATTATTATTATCATTATTATTATTTTTATTATTATTATTATTATTATTATTTATTTTTATTATTATTATTATTATTATTATTATTATTATTATTATTATTGTGTGTTTGTAGATTGTTTTCATGCTACTTCTTTTTGGTTGAAATTACAGAACTTCTCAAAACATTTTAAAAAGATATCATACTAACAAAGTATACCAGTTTTTCGGCAAATGAGATTTACACAATACATTTGATTATTATCTTAGCAAAATATTATGATAAAAAATATATATAAAAATATTATATCCATAAAATTATATGGCTTAAAAGAATACCCTCCTTTTATATTTTTAAAGATACTGATTTTAAAACTATGATTTGACTATTGTTGAAAACCTAAAACTCAAAAATTCTAAATTGTTTAGACATTTCAGATTTATTCCAAGTGTTTAACAGACCCTGGCTGTTTTTTGTTTCTTTGTTTGTTTTTATGTTTTATTCATCTTTTCCTTTCCTTACATTTTATTTGTTGTATAATTTATTTTGTTTTTATATTATTTTTATATTGTAAAAATATATTTGCAGAATTGTAATGAAAAATCTTAACATGTTTATGAATATACTGTATTGTATTGAACTTTTGAAATAAATAAATAAATAAAAAATAACAGCAATTTAAGTCGTCACTTCCTGAGGAGCCGGTTGGAGACGTGTAACCATGGTAACCCGGGCCAACCTCATTTGACCAAAACTACGGTTTGTGAGAATCAAATTCTGAATTAATTTAAAATATATATTATACGCCTAGCAGAGTGAAATCTTATACTTACAGTTAAATTAAAGTGTTATTAATGTTACAGAGCTCTCCGTCAATGTCTGTTATGAACTTTGTCGTCCCTACCGCATTGCATCGTGGGATATTTATTCACTGTAGTGTCCAGTGTAGTTGTTGTTGTTCTCTTAAAGGTCCCATATTGTAAAAAGTGACATTTTAATGGCTTTTATATTATAAAGCAGGTTTAAGTTCTATATAAATACTGTGAAAGTATCGAAACGCTTAATCCACAGAGAAATACACACAGCCCGTATTCAGAAACTAAGCTTTTGAAACAAGCCGTCAGGATTTCTGTCCATTTGTGATGTCACAAATATACAATATTTAGACCATTTCAAAGTTTTAAACGTAAACATTCTAAATGTGTCCCAGTTTATTTCCTGTTGCAGTGTATGTGAATGACATCAGCTGACAGGAAGTAAACATGGACCCAAGCTGTTGCCTAGCAACGCAATTCTGTTGCAATTCCATTGAAATGCACTAAAACGGAGCGTTTCAGACAGAGGGTAAATACAGGTATATTCAGGCAGACAGTATGAGGAAAATAAAGGTTTTTTTAAACATTAAGGTATGAAAACATGTTCTAGTGGAAACACAAAACACAAGTATGAACGTGAAAATGAGCAGGATATGATATGATATGTGTTGGGTTGCATACAGTAGTATTTCACCGGAAATAGTATAGTATAGTAGACATACTAAAATATTTCACATACTGTTTTAGCTACTAAATAACATGTTAGAGCGGAATTTTCAATCAATCAATATCAATCAATATCAATATTCGTTCTTTGACGTTAGTTAGTTTTGGATTTGTGGAGATGAGCCTTTTATTTTGAAGGCTACTTGAGGACCGGAAGTGTGATGACGTTTGTTTGTTGCTGTTAGCTAACCAACCCGGAAGTAGCCGTTTAGCCGTCAGTACTGCGTTCATTACCCGCCTGTGTGTTTTATTACAGTTTTACCTTTAAACTCGCAGTAATGACAGACGAAGAAGACGGAAACCATCAGTTTTACTTCTGTAACTGCTTCAGTACTGATAATATTTACCTGGAGGATTACAGGCTGCATGTCCGGTTCCGGTCCAGGGAGCAGTTCAGAGAGGACCACGGAGCGGTGAGGGGGGGGGCGAAGCTAAGCTAACAGCTAAGCTAACAGCTAAGCTAACAGCTAAGCTAACAGCTAGGCTAAGCTAAGCTAACCTGAAGCTAACCTGGAGCTAACCTGAGGCTAACCTGAAGCTATGCTAAGCTAACCTGAAGCTAACCTGTAGCTAACCTGTAGCTAACCTGAAGCTAACCTGAGGCTAACCTGAAGCTAACCTGTAGCTAACCTGTAGCTAGCCTGTAGCTAACCTGTAGCTAACCTGAAGCTAACCTGGAGCTAACCTGAAGCTAAGCTAACCTGAAGCTAACCTGAAGCTAAGCAAAGCTTAGCTAAGCTGAAGCTAACCTGAAGCTAAGCTAACCTGAAGCTAAGCTGAGGCTAAGCTAAGCTAAGCTAAGCTAACATGAAGCTAAGCAAAGCTAACCTGAAGCTAAGCTAAGCTATGCTAACCTGAAGCTAACCTGTTAGCTAAGTTATGTTTCCGGTCTCTCTCCTCCTCTAACTGTCTGTGTGTTTATCTCTCAGATGCTCAGGACTCTCGGCTGTGTGACGGACCGACAGTTTGAGGATGTGTTCAACAAGGTAACACATTGTGTGTGTGTGTCTTTATGTTTAAGTGAAGGTTGATACTAAGGTGTGAGAAAATATCGAAAAAATCGAATATCGCGATATTATGTTTTGTGATACTGGTCGATTAAAGCTGCAGTAGGCAACAATTTATTGGCATAATTTGGCAAAAATTCCATAATAACCTTTCAGCATATTGTAATTCAAGTGTTCTGAGAGAAAACTAGACTTCTGCTCCTCCTCATGTTTCTGTTTTCAGGCTTTAGAGACAATCTAGCCCCGTGACGGCAGATTTTGACCAATCACAGGTCATTTCAGAGAGAGAGAGCGTTCCTATTGGCTGTGCTCCGGTCATGTGACCAGAACTTGGATTCCTTCAACAGATTTTACAATGGCGACCGCGTCACAAACTTTCTCATTTTACAGCTAAACAGTAACTACAAGATGATTCTGAGAACATCTGAGGAGAGAAATAGGCATTACAGTAACAGAATATTGATTCATATCTGATCAGCGCTGCCTAGTTTGACCGTTTGGTCGGAGTTCAGAGTGATTGACAGCCGGCTCTCATAGACTGCAGCTGGACAGCGGACCTTGTTTTCCTCCGGTAAGTGAAATCCTTCAGATGCCGTTAGGAGCACCGGAGGACACAGTAGGACACAGAGGAACAGGATTTAACTCAGGTTACCTGTTTCATGTTCTACTGTCACCATATAGCAGCCGTTTAATAAAAATAACTTTTTAAATCATATTTGCGCCGATCTTGCATACTGCAGCTTTAACTGAGATAAAGATGTGATGATGAGGCAGCGTGCGTATTGCGTACTGCTACCCTGCTACCACGGTAACGTATAGCTCCTCCCTTTAGATTTCACAGGAAGTGGACAGGCGAAGGCGTCTGGGCGTGACGTCCGCTGAGAGAGCTGCTGCTATAAAAGACGTATACCAGCCTCTCCATCCTCACGTCTACCAGCTGCAGGTACTTCAGCTGGTATCAGCCGCTGCTATTAATCATCATCATTAATAACGTTGTCATTGCCTCCTCACTGAGACGCACCACCTCTCCCCAGGATTCCTTCCTCGCACCCAAGTTCAGGCAGATTGTTGAGTACTGTCGGAGCGGCGACGTCAGTGATGAAGGTCTCCGAGACGTGTTGGAGGAAGAGGCAGGTGAGCTTTCATTTCCTCTCAGGGTCTAAAGTTCAAACAAGAAGTCTTTAATAGATTTCCATCTTTGTGTTGAAGCTGCGAGGGTTTACCGCTTCCCCGTGTTTGAGAGAAGCTTCTGTGAGCAGCTGGTGGAGGAGCTGGAGCACTTTGAGCAGTCCTCCGCCCCTAAAGGAAGACCCAACACCATGAACCACTACGGGGTAATGCATGTGTTCCTGTACGGGCTGAAACCCTTTAAAGCTCCACTCAGTCACTGATCAGTCTTTTATGGTTCCGTCCTGTCGTCCTCCAGACATTAAATCATGATGTTCCTCTCACTTTGTCTCCTCCAGATCCTCCTGAATGAGCTGGGCTTTGACGAGGGCTTCATCACGCCCCTCCGTCGGCTCTACCTGCGTCCGCTCACCTCCCTGCTGTACCCGGACTGTGGGGGGGGCCGTCTGGACAGCCACAAGGCCTTCGTTGTTAAATATGACCTGAATGAAGACGTGGACCTGAGCTACCACTACGACAACGCAGAGGTCACGCTCAATGTGTCCCTGGGGAAGGACTTCACCGAGGGAAACCTGTACTTTGGAGATATGAGACAGGTGAACTACTGAACCCTACTACTATTACTACTATTACTACTATTACTACTATTACTACTATTACCACTATTACTACTACTACTACTATTACCACTATTACTACTATTATCACTATTACTACTACTACCACTATTACCACTATTACCACTATTACTACTATAACCACTATTACCACTATTACCACTATTACTACTATTACTACTACTACTACTATTACCACTATTACTACTATTACTACTACTACTACTATTACCACTATTACCACTATTACCACTATTACCACTATTACCACTATTACTACTATTACCACTATTACCACTACTACTACTATTACCACTATTACCACTATTATTATTATTACTACTATTACCACTATTACCATTATTACTACTATTACCACTATTACCACTACTACTACTATTACCACTATTACTACTATTATTATTATTATTATATATCATCTCCTTCAGAAACCTCAAGTCCATCTCCCCCTCAGCTCTCTCAGCCTCCCTCTCCAGTAAATTGTCCGCCTCCCCTCCCCCGCTGTCTGATAATCCCTCCGACCTCATCAACTACTATAACGACACACTCTCCTCCTGTCTTGATCATCTGGCTCCCATCATAACCAAAACAGTTTCATTCACACACTCAGCTCCCTGGTACACTCCTGAACTCCACCACATGAAATCCCGTAAGCGCCAGCTTGAAAGACTCTGCAAGAAAACCGGTTTAACAGTTCATCACCAAGCCTACACCGACTACCTTCAAGACTACAAAGACGCTCTCTCCATAGCCCGTTCCACCTACTACTCTCACCTCATACACTCTGGCTCCTCAAACCCCAGGACTCTCTTTTCCACCATCAACAAACTCCTCAAACCCAGTGACAACATCTCCAGCTCCTTCACAGCCAGCAAGTGCAACGCCTTCCTCTCATTCTTCCAAACAAAAATCGAAACCATCTACAGCAACCTGACCACCTCCCCCGCCCTCCCCACCACCCCACCCGTCTCCCCCCCCTGTACCACCCAGCACCTGTCTCAGTTCTCCCCTCTGTCCCCAGTGGAGCTATCCGACCTCATGGTCGGAATGAAAAGCTCCACCTGTGTTCTGGACCCCATCCCATCCACTCTTGTTAAGGACTGTCTCCCAGCTATCTCCCCGCTCATCACACACATCATCAACTCCTCCTTCAGTTCTGGTTCAGTCCCCCAATCACTCAAACTGGCTGCCGTCACCCCCATCCTCAAAAAACCTGGACTCAACCCTGATGACATGGCAAATTTCCGGCCCATCTCCAATCTCCCCTTTCTGTCAAAAATACTGGAACGTGCTGTAGCCTCTCAAATCAAAACCCACCTCACCTCCAACGATCTGTACGAACCATTTCAATCCGGTTTCCGCTCACAACACAGCACAGAAACAGCCCTCCTCAAAGTCACCAATGACCTCCTCCTCTCCTCAGACTCCGGTCACCTCAACATCCTCATCCTCCTCGACCTCACTGCAGCCTTCGACACCATCAACCACGCCATTCTTCTCTCCCGCCTTGAATCCTCCCTCAACATCACCGGCACTGCCCTCTCCTGGTTAAAATCATATCTCACAAACCGGCAACAATTCATCAACATCAACAACTGCACCTCCTCCCCCGCTCCTCTGTCCCAAGGCGTCCCCCAGGGTTCGGTGCTTGGTCCCCTTCTGTTCATCCTCTACCTGCTTCCCCTCGGCAACATCATACGCCGCCACGGCCTCCACTTCCACTGCTACGCCGACGACGTTCAGCTCTACATTTCCACCAAATCCATCACCACCGCTACACAATCCACTCTGACCAACTGCCTCACTGACATTAAATCATGGATGCAAATCAACTTTCTGAAACTCAACTGTGACAAATCTGACATGATCATCATCGGCCCAAAATCACTCACCAAATCCACTCACAACTTCCGCCTCACCATTGACAACTCCACTCTGTCCCCCCCCCCTCACATCCGCAACCTTGGAGTCATCTTCGACAGCCACCTCTCCTTCGAACACCACGTCAACCACATCACCAGGACGGCCTTTTTCCACCTCAAGAATATTGCCCGTCTCCGCCCATCACTCTCCTTCTCTGCTGCCGTAACTCTCATCCACGCTTTCATCACCTCCAGAATCGATTACTGCAACAGCATCCTCTACGGCTCAACATCCAAAGTCCTCAATAAACTTCAGTACATTCAGAACTCTGCTGCCCGTCTGCTCACCCATTCCCGGTCCCGCGATCACATCACCCCTGTCCTCCAGAACCTCCACTGGCTCCCTGTCCTCCAGAACCTCCACTGGCTCCCTGTCCTCCAGAACCTCCACTGGCTCCCTGTCCCTCAACGCATCCAGTTCAAACTCCTTCTCCTCACTCACAAAGCCCTCCATAACCAGGCCCCCCCCCCCACCTCACAGATCTGCTCCACCATCACACTCCTTCCCGCTCCCTCCGTTCCTCTGATGCCAACCTCCTGTCCATACCACTCCGAACCAAGCACCGGACCTGGGGCGACAGAGCATTTGCCATTGCTGCCGCCCCCTCCCTCTGGAACTCACTCCCCAAACCCATCAGAGACTGCACCAACCTGTCCACCTTCAAATCACTCATCAAAACTCACCTTTTTACAACTGCTTTTACTGTGTAATTAATACTGTGTGTTTTATATTTTTATGATGTCCTTGTTTTTATGATCTTTTATCTATGTAAAGTGTCTTTGAGTTTTTAGAAAAGCGCTATATAAATAAAATGTATTATTATTATTATTATTATTATTATTATTACTACTATTACCACTATTACTACTATTACCACTATTACCACTATAACCACTATTACCACTATTACCACTATTACCACTATTACTACTATTACTACTACTACTACTATTACTACTACTACCACTATTACTACTATTACCACTATTACTACTATTACTACTAATACCACTATTACCACTACTACTACTATTACCACTATTACCACTATTATTACTATTACCACTATTACTACTATTACCACTATTATTACTATTACTACTATTACTAATATTACCACTATTACTACTAATACTACTATTACCACTTATTAACATCATTTCTAAGATAAGAAAGTTAGGCAGTTTAGAAATACTGTAATGACATCAGAAAGTTAACCATCTAATATTTTTGATTATAATAGTTATGATGATGATGATGGTCCTTACAGAACTACATGTCTAAGGTTGTTGGTTGTGTTTCCTCTGCAGGTTCCTCTCAGTGAGATGGAGTGTTCAGAGGTTGAGCACCGGGTGAGCGAGGGCCTCCTCCACCGGGGCCAACACATGCACGGCGCCCTGCCCATCTCCTCGGGCCAGCGCTGGAACCTCATCATCTGGATGAGAGCCTCACAGGAACGCAACCAGCTGTGCCCCATGTGCAACCGCAGGCCCGCGCTGGTGGAGGGGGAGGGCTTCGCCGACGGGTTCACCCAACACGATGCTCTGCTCAACGCTTCCTGTGTGATGACGTGACGCATCCAGCCGCTGATAACGCCGCTGTGTGTCGGATGTGGCGTCCCCCAGTGCATGCTGGTACCTCCGATGATGCTGGAGGAATACATCTAGATCTCAGTTCGTCCTGCTCAGAGACAGACATGCTACAGTAAATCAAGACTACACTGGTGGTGCCTTCAGATGTGCTGGTGTTCACCGTGTTCACCGTGTTCACCGTGCTCACCGTGCTCACCAGATGAGTCCATATGAACGCCCCCCCCCCCCCTCATGTCGAATTCACGACCTCATAAGTAGAAAGTTTCTGAAAGCTCAGAGTTCACGACTTGTGACGTGTTTGTTGATGTTGTCAGAAATGGCGGAGGCCTTGGAAGTTCATTTTTCGGTGCATAAATAAGTTAATATATCGTAATTTTAGTCGTATATTATTTTTCTTGGTAATTATACCTTTGCATTTACTGCATTATGTTACCCGCTTACTAGCTTGTTAGCCTCTGTGGCTTCTGCACGCCGACAGTAGCGTTAATGTTGCCGTTGATTAGCAGCATATCGAGTACACGACTTCCCATGTCGTAAATTGTCGTTTATTTGAAGGCACCATTTGTCACTTTAGAAAGACATTAAACGAAATTAAATTAATTCTAATGACGCATTGTGACTGTACTCCAAATTGGAATGATGATTATTTATTATTTGTACTCTTAATAATAGTAATTATACTATACATGTGTTTCAGACATTCAGTGTAGTGTCCCATTTTGTGACAAGTATATTTATGACTTTATTGTCTCAAATATTAGTCCGATAATGTCTAACAACCCATACTGGTCAAGCCCCCGTATTTATACTGTAATTTGTGCCAAAGAATTTAAAATATCTACTAAATATCTACGATCGGTTTCATTACCAGTTCCAACACCTAAAGTCTGTAAACGTCTTTTTGTGAAACTCATTTTTTGTATCCGGTACCACAAGACCTTCAGACACACTGAATACAGCTGCTCATACGAGCGGCTCTCCCTCCGTTTAGTTTGTATCTGATCACACGTGAGGACAACGCTGCACATAACTGCTGCTGCTTTCAGGCTCCTCTGATTAACAACTGATTAACAACTGATTAACAGCTGATTAACAACTGATTAACAACTGATTAACAGCTGATTAACAACTGATTAACAGCTGATTAACAACTGATTAACAACTGATTAACAGCTGATTAACAGCTGATTAACAGCTGGTTAACAGCTGATTAACAGCTGATTAACAGCTGATTAACAGCTGATTAACAACTGATTAACAGCTGATTAACAGCTGATTAATCAGCTGGTGGTGCTGAGGAGCAAAGAAGCGTAGCAGTGTAGCAGCACTCTGCTAGAAGGTAACCCACAAATAGGGCGGCACCATTATGGCCAAAATGATAATCATGATTATTTATCATGATTATTCATTGATTTTAGCAACAACATATTTTTATAACTGCACTTTCAGAGCGCTGCTTTCACTTCCATGCTGTGCTGCATCCCTGTTAATGTACAAATTAGGGCTGAACGATGCTGGAAAAAACTGACATTGCAATATTTTTTTTTCTGCAATATGAATAAATACAGGAATATTCACCCTGCCCCTTTTGTTAGCTATATTTTAAAGTTAAATAACTCAATCTGGTGACCTTTGAGAGCAAAATTAGGAAACATTAAGAGGCTAGATAAACAATTTAATGCTCTTAATTTAATCATAAACACATTGGTTGTATAGATAATATCTTTTCCCCAAAAGTGAAGCCAAAACATCTGGATCAGCAGCTGGTGGATGTTAGTTTAGGAAGCATCAGCAGAGTTTTCTAAGAGCAGAACGCACATTTTAAACATCAATATCTCAGTCGATCATGTTCATTTAATTGTGGGAAGACAAAATCGTGATTAGTATTCGATTAATTGTGCTGCAAACCACAAATTGCGAAAATTTCTAAAAAAAATTCTATCTGTCGGTGCCTGATGGAGTCAGTTTGATCAATCAAACACCCAGAAGTCAACGTTGCTGATATTAAACCAGTATCTTTGAGGTAGATCAGGAGGAACGGACGTGAACACACATCTCCGATGATGTGTATTAAACCTCCGACATGTCCGAGCCACCGTGTTCAACACAAGACAAACCACATGCTTTGGAATAATAACATTTTAATGACATAAATAATAAATCTGTCAGCTTCTTCTTATTGTCACACGTGTTGTGTTGGAAGTTAATCATGTTTTCACACAGAGTCAGAGAGTAGAAACACTAATAGAAACCTGGACGCTACGTATGGCTCAATAAATCCATCCTGCTCAGCAACATCAGGACTTTTTGGTTGTTTCTTTTTGTTCCAGATAAACCGAAGAAGTTCACTAGAGCACACGGAGACAAACACCAAACACTAACATAGACGGGAGACTTCACAAGCTGCTGGTAAAGAGTTGGTGCTTTTCACATTTCCTGCCTCAAAATCGTCTGTACACAGATTGATGTGAAATGATTGGACAATAAGTTTTGACATTGCACCGATTTCAAGATTAGTTACAATATCAATATATAGCTATTGTATGTATATAGATAAATATTTTCACTTTGATTATATAATCATATACAGAACATACAGATAAATATTTCCTCTGTTATTATGGACATTTACATCATACAAGTAAACAAATACATTAATATATTATTCAAAATGTGTCCAAACTGTCCAGTTTAAAAGCTAAAAGTTGGAGTTGTCCGACTGCGTTGACTGGATCAGTCTGTAGACGGCCGTCTGTCAGTCTGTGCCTCCTCGTACTGACTCTGGGTCAGCACCGGCTGCACACACACACACAGCTAGATGTGCGTTGTTCTGTCGACGAGACGAGACGAGTCTGAGCTTTACAACGTGGTCTCGCTGCTCATGTCCCGAGGGCGGTGCTGGTCGATGTCCGAGTCGTAGTCCGACTCCATCTCGATCTTGACCTGGGGCACGGGGCACGCCATCCCTCGGCCCGGAGGCACGGCCGGAGAGGACGGGCACGAGATCTTCAGGTGGAGGGTGATGCTGAGGAAGGGCAAGCTCCAGTTACCAAAGACACTGAGGGATGAGGGAGGAGGAGGGAGGAGGAGGGAGGTGGAGGGAGGAGGAGGGAGGAGGGAGGAGGAGGAGGGAGGAGGAGGAGGGAGGAGGAGGGAGGAGGAGGGAGGAGGAGGAGGGAGGAGGAGGAGGGAGGAGGAGCTCAGCCATGTGGCATCATGACCGCCGGCCAAACACCACAGCAGCTCCTGTCAGTGAGCCGAGCTGCTGTGGTGGTCGTCTGTGGACACGGTGTCTCACGGTAAAGACCGGGAGAGGACGGACACCACGATCATGGGAATCAGTTTGTTGTTCAAACCTTCATCCTGGGAGACATTTCTCACATTCCAAAGGAGAGTAAAGACCAAACCACATGTTGTCACCTGGTCTGATAGTATGTTAGCGGTAGCAGCTGGTCCATCTCTACCTCATGAGAGGAGACTGATGAAGATCTGCATCCAACGTTACACCTTTTAGACTCTTTAAAGGTCCCGTATCCTGCTCATTTTCAGGTTCTTACTTGTATTTTGTGTTTCTACTAGAACATGTTTACATGCTGTAATGTTCAAAAAACCCTTTACTTTCCTCATACTGGAATATACCTGTATTCACGCTCTGTCTGAAACGCTCCGTTTTAGTGCATTTCAACAGAATAGCGTTGCTAGGCAACGGTTTGGGTCCATGTTTACTTCCTGTCAGCTGATGTCATTCACATCCACTGCAACAGGAAATAAACTGGGACACATTTAGAATGTTTACGTTTAAAACCGTGTAATGGTCTAAATATTGCATATTTGTGACATCACAAATGGACAGAAATCCTAACGGCTTGTTTCAAACGCACAGTTTCTGAATACGGGCTGTGTGTTTTTCTCCGTATATTGAGAGTTTTGATAGTTTTACAGTATTTATAAAGCACTTAAACCTGCTTTATTATATAAAAGACATGAAAATCTCACTTTTTACAATATTGGACCTTTAAGTCAGTACATGTTGTAAAATTATGTGCTCAACTAAATACTGAATGCAGAACCTTTGGTGATAATTAGCAAGTAACCTAATTGAAATTTCTTTGGAATTACTGCCAAATTACCCCAATATTTACCTCAAAATTTATAGAAAATTACTTTATTATAAACATTATTAAATAATTATATTCCGCTATTTATTTAATTATTATCATTATTATTATTATTATTATTATTAATAATAATAATAATAATAATATTATAATTATGAATATATTAAATTATATTCATAATAATAATAATAATTATTAATAATAATAATTAATAATAGTCTTAAATAATAATAATAATTAATATTATTATTATTACTTAATTATTAAGTATTATTATAATTAGATGATATTTTAGCATCTAATGGTTGAAATAATGTTTATAATAAAGTAATTTCTGATACACTTTGAGGTAAATATTGGGGTAATTTGGCAGTTATTCCAAAGAAATTTCAAATAGGTTACTGGGTCAGTGGGAGGCTGTATCTTTAAATCAACAGCTGTAAAAACAGACGGGGTCTGTAAGGTTTGGTGATTTCTAAGCAGCTATAAAAGCATAAAAGAAAATCATCTTCATCTAAATCCACAGCTGACAACAAACTCATATTAATCAATAATCAGTTACACAGTCGATTCCAAACCATGCCTCTTTCAGAGCAATGCAGACCTGATGGTCAGTTCTCCCACGGAGGATAAACACAGAGTATTATTTGAGGTTAAATGTTTAAAAGCATGTTGAGAGGAGGAGAGCAGAAACAGCCTCAGCAGCAGCTACAGGTCACATGCAGACGTCAGACTGATACAGATTCATGGAGGAAAAAGAAACAACCAAAACAATGATGCTTGTTGCATGTGGATTATAATACAGCTGGATCCTCTACAACAGGCCGTATATAGCACATTATCATCTAGTTAAATCCCACACATGTAAAGACACAGAGCAAACTGTACAGCAGGTGTTTCAGGTCATAAGGTCATAAGGTCACGACCTTTCAGAAAACTAACAACACATGAGAGAAGAATTAGAGCTGAGTTACTGAGAGACGTCAGCACACGATCACAGTAACATCACAAACATCTGCATTGCCTTAGAGAGCATGGAGAGGAGAGGACATTACTACCTGTAAATAATCTGTCTTTAGTGTATAATTTACATTTATTCGGAAAAATGAACAAAGGAAGGAATAAAAAGAAGTGGTGAAGGGCGTTTTAATAAAACAAGAAATTAATGTGGAAGTAAACAAAAAAAAAGGGCTGATTTGTCACGAGGAAAAGAACCATGATATAATATAACATATAGGGCTCCTATGGACTACTGTCATGCTACTGTGTCTACCTCCAAATTACTGTTTGCTGCAGTCATATAAACTATTTTGAAAACCAATTCAAATCTATAGATTTGCACATACTTTAAAGGATCAGTTCACCCAAAGAACAAAAAACATCTAAAACTGAGCTTCAGACGTATCTAACTGAGCAGCAGACGTATCTAACGGAGCTTCAGACGCCCACGTTGTTAATACGTGTTACTGAGGAGGATCCAGGGAGTGAAAACTGTTGTATGTGTACATAATGTAACAGGGAGGGACTATGTTTGTGGAAGGAGCTGCTGCTGCTCTATCTTTCATTGCTGAGAGCATCATAAACAATATTCCATCACCTCTATTGTTTTGTTTTTAAATCTCCTGTGAAAACGTGAGCAGATAAAGTGAAGTCTGGTTCAGACTGTCGACTCCAGACTGCTGCTGCTGCTGGACGACTCCTCACACTACAACACTTTCTGTTTGTAAAGTGTGTGAACTGACCCTTTAATTTGTGGCTGTTTACTGTGTGTGACACCATCTTCCCGTGCACACAGTAGTTCCCCGTCTATGTGTGTGTGTGTGTGTGTTACAGAGCGCTGTGTGTGGCAGCAGCAGCCTGGCAGTACGCTCCCCACTGAGCCTGATCCACATCAGGAGAGACCAGGTCTCTGTAGGGGATGTGCAGTTTGAGGACACAGTACCTGCGGTCCAGGTCGGACTCGGGGCTCGGGGAGTGGTTGGAGTAGATGTGGCTCTTGTCCTGCAAGCAAACCCAAACCACAGAGACCCAGATCATCATCAGAAACATGACGGCGTCGGTCCTGCAGGGGGCAGCAGCAGCTCGGGTTTACTCACCTCCTCCTCCTCGTCTGCTTTGGGCTTCTTCTTCTCCTTCTTCTTATCCTCCTCCTTCTTCTTCTTCTCTTTCTCAGGCAGGAGGTCGTCCAGCCAGGCTAAGTCGTGCTGGGAGAAGACCATGTCCAGCATCTTCCGGACCACCATCAGACCCAGAATCTGAAGGGATCAACACACCAGCCTCCTTTAACTCCCTTTATTAACATTCATCTCATGTCCCAGTTATGGCCTGATAAGGATTTAGCTGGAGGACATTTGTAAATGACATTAACATGAATCACTGCTGTACAATCACATCACTTCCTCTCTTTAAACATTAAACCTCGGCCATGTTTCTTTACATCCACTAACATCCCAACTATCTGATCTGATGCTGGTTAGATCTCTACCATGAAGATCAATGCAGTCTAATGTCTCTCTGGTCTGGATGTGTGTCTGACTCAACTGATCTGATCATACAGGATGTTCAGTGTTAAAACCTTGTGTTAAAAGCAGACAGCTGCCTCTCTTCCTCTTCCCACGATACAACAACACAGGAGTCATCAGAGTCACGTACCATAACGGGGAAGATGATGGCCAAGAAGGTGGATTTGAGGGTCCAGAGCACGGCCAGACATGCAATCTGGATCAGTGTGAAGAGGTGAACCTTCCTCAGAGGAACGTGGCGGAGGTAGGAGAAGTCTGGCTGGTGCTTGGACGGCATCATGTACAACTTGATCCTGTCCCAGAACTGTGGAGGACCATGAGACAAGAGGGGGGGGGGCAATGAGGAGGTGACTTCCATGTAGACCTCTATGAATGATTAATAAACACCAGAGGATTATGGGGGATCTGTATGCATCACAGCTCAGCCAGGAGAGGTACTGAGGAGCACCTGCTCCACGTTATCATCATTTAAATGCATCTGTACAGTTGTTCCTGATAGGTCAGGGGTCAGGGGTCAGGGGTCAGAGGTCAGCAACCTGCAGCTCTTTAGCCCCTCTCCACTGGCTCCCTGTGGAGTTTTAAAAAATGGAAATGAATAACTGTTCTTTGTTTACATTTTCATTTTTATTTATCATTGTTGTAGGTCTATGATATGACGGAGTATTAGGGCCGCATTGAGGAAAAAAAAAAAATCTGAGATTTAGAGAATAAAGTCATAATATAACGACTTTTTTTCTCGTAAAGTTATGAATTTATTCTCGTAATATTACGTCTTTTTTTCTCGTAAAGTTATGACTTTTTTCTCGTAAAGTTATTAATTTATTCTCGTAATATTACGACTTTCTTTCTTGTAAAGTTATGACTTTATTCTTGTAATATTACGACTTTTTTTTCTCGTAAAGTTATGACTTTATTCTTGTAATATTACGACTTTTTTTCTCGTAAAGTTATGACTTTATTCTCGTAATATTATGATTTTTTTTTCTCGTAAAGTTATGACTTTATTCTCGTAACCTAATACTCCGTAGTACATTAACACTTTGGCCCTCACTGCATTAGACTTATATACTATATACTTAGACTATAAACTGTGTTACCTTCATCACAATGATCAAATGTTTTGCGGCTCCAGACAGATTTGCTGACCTCTGATCTAGATATTAGTTCTTATAATGAGACATCTGACCATCAGAAACATCCACTGACACATCCACAGCTCAGAGTCTCACATCTCTTGTTCATCTATTCAACATCATTTGCACAAAATGTGGGAGCTTAAAACAAATCTTCCACATGTTTGTTTTTATGTTTCCGTGTGATTCTGAGGACACCGCTGATCGGATCACGTCTGTCTGCTTGTTTGTTTGTTTGCTTGGCAGCGTTAAATAAGCCGCTTCCCACCTGCCGCCAGAAATGCAATAAGTAAGATGTTCAATCACAATAACTGGATTAATTATGATAAAGAACATCAGCAGCTGGCACACAGTCAGTCAGAGTACCTGGATCCCACTGAGGGACGCTACGCCCATGTAGAGGAAGACGCCGTACAGCACGGGCATGGGGATGAACTAGAGCAGCAGGAAGACATGAAAACATAACATTATTATTATTATATATTAATTATTATTACATTATTACAGTCAGCTCAGACAGTTAGCAACATGGCTACATGGTTCAGGTTCTAGACTGCCAACACTAGAGACCATTCACCGCTGGATATATTCCATATGTGTCCCAGTTTATTTCCTGTTGCAGTGAATGTGAATGAGACGAGCTGACAGGAAGTAAACATGGTGAGTTAACAGTTAACAAGCTGACGTACGGTACGGAAGCCCTGAGGGGAACGTGAGGAAAGACAGTCTGCTGATCAGTTTTCTAAGTTTTGATCTAAGTCTGTGTTCAGGACTTTAGATCAGGAACCAAGATCATCTTTCTAAGTTATTGTTTTTTATTCCATCTGTGAAAACAGGTGAAAAAAAAGTTTGTTTTTTTTTTGGTCAGGATCAGTGTTTGTTGTTGTAAAACTCAAACAAGGTCACCCGAAGGCTGAAGGTCATCCCGTCTTCTACTAGGACTAAAAGAATTCATGTTTTCCTGAACGGCAGATTAGCTCCAAGTAAGGCTGCTTTCACATCAGGGACCCGGGTCCAGATCCGAGTCCACTCGTCCCCAAAGTCCAGTTGGTTTGATTAGTGTGAACGCTCCGTACCGTACCTGGGCACGGTTCATCGATCCGTACTCGAGTCCACTTGAAAAGGTGGTCTCGGGTATGGTTCATGTGTACTCGGGTACGGGTCATGTGTACTCGGGTACGGGTCATGTGTACTCGGGTACGGGTCATGTGTACTCGGGTACGGGTCATGTGTACTCGGGTACGGGTCATGTGTACTCGGGTACGGTTCATGTGTACTCGGGTACGGGTCATGTGTACTCGGGTACGGGTCATGTGTACTCGGGTACGGGTCATGTGTACTCGGGTACGGTTCATGTGTACTCGGGTACGGGTCATGTGTACTCGGGTACGGGTCATGTGTACTCGGGTACGGTTCATGTGTACTCGGGTACGGGTCATGTGTACTCGGGTACGGTTCATGTGTACTCGGGTACGGGTCATGTGTACTCGGGTACGGTTCGTATCAGGTGTGAAAGTGAACCACTAGTTAACGTGAGTAACGTTAGCGGTCAGCGAGTAGTTGTGAAAGGTCAGACTTTTTTCAACGCCGCCAGTCTCCTCCGAAATCTGTATACATATAAAACTGTTTCATATCTATGTCTGTAGATGCTCGCAGCACCGATCTCATCCTCTGAACTGTTCGGTCATGGTTGATAAAGCAGGAAGGCAGGAGAGAGGTTCATTAGAATATAAACAATAGTAGTTGATGTTTGTTACTTTATTTAGCTGGTTTAATGGTCTGAAGAATGAGAGACGATCAGCTGCTCAGCGAGCAGAGAGAGAGAGACAGAGTGTAGAGCAGCATATTTTCACATTTAACTCGGTGAAATAAGAGTTTATTTAAACCGAACCAGAGTTAGTGATTGTTGGAGAGACTAACGACGACGGTTTTGTTAAGTTTTACGATGCTCCGCCACTAGAACAGCTGATCTCAACATAAACAAATCCACATGGATGATGACGTAGTGAACTCGGGTACAGAACAACTTTACTAATGTGAAAGCTGAGTGGAGAGGGGGGGGGGAATCGTACTTGGGCCTGATCAATCGTACCTAATATGGTACGATTGATCTGTAAAATACATTCAGACACTTTGAAAAAATTATCCTGGAAAAACTAGTTTTTCTCACTTTCCTCTCAAGATGGAGCCCCAATATGTTCAATATTAAATATATTAATAATTATGAAAAACAATTATCCAATGAATAAATTGTATAACAGATATAAATGAGTTGTGAAATTAGTACATTTTTCATTTCATCATAGAATTTTTTATTTCTTTTTCAAAAGTCAGTTTTTATGTCACTATTGACGCTCATTTCATTTCACATTATCGTCACATTATCTCACCAGGAAGCTCAACAAATGCTGCTAACTGTAGCCTGTTAGCTGCAGCGAGTCAAATCAACCAGCTGGCTGCTGCTACTGGGAATAATACCAGTGATGAAATAACATTTCATTCTACTACGTTTAAATTAATTAATTTATCAATTTATCAATTAATTAATTAATTAATGATTAATTGGTCACATAAAAGGGAAATAAATAAATAAATAAATAAAATAATAAAATAAAATAATTTAAAAAAGTAAATAAATAGAAAATAAAACAAAATAATAAAAGAGAGAAAAAAATTCTATGAAATCAAATGATTAAATATAAATGATAATTTTATTTAATAATTTGTCCGTTCATTTATATATCTTACCATATATGATTATTTATTTCATAATGTCTCATTTATTTATCTAATATTGAACACTTTGGGGTTCCATGGTGATGTCATGGAAATAATAACAGAGGATCAACTCGACTAATATGAACAAAAATCAGTTCTATTGTCAGGAAAGTATTTGTTGTTGAGCTTGGTGAGTATTTAGATGGTTTTGTTCCTCCGTTACAGCCTGAGACAGAACAGAGACACGTCTTGTTCATCATTGATCCGCCGTATAACTTCATACCTTCAGTACTGGAGCGAGGAAGATGGAGACTCCGGTGAGGGCAAACACCAAAATACCCGTCATTCTCTGTTCTCTGTATGTTGGACATGATGAAAAATATACACAAGAGACAGTCAAGTAAATTTCACAAAGCTTCAGGTTCTGTTTCAGCGACAAAGAGCTGCTCGTGTTGCCGGCGGCAGCCTGAAGGGATTAAGTCACACTTCTCTTTTCATTGGGTTGTTTTTCATCTTATTGTGGACCGACCTGACCCCGAGGAACTGAGGCTGCTCTCCGGGAGCGCTCGACTCGCTCTCCATCTTCAGAGAGTCGATGTGGGCGATGGAGATGACGGTGGCCGCCACGTACCAGGGCAAGCCCATGAAGGAGCAGGCGGCCATCAGGATGCCCACCCAGAACAGATCCAGGTGGTAGCCACAGCCTTTCTGCAGGGACGTTGGTGTGCAACACATCAGAGGTGGCGACATGCAATAATACCATGTTATAATAATAATGATGAAAGCTCTGTGTCATCCATAAATAACCTTGAGTTTGTTCTCCTTGCGGTTGACGATGACGGCGCTGATCTGCTGGTCCATGAAGATGAGGATGGTGACGAGGAGGGCGGGGACGAAGCTGGCCAGGTAGACCCACCACGGGTTCTTACCGAACGGCATCACGAGCCAGCCGCGACCCGGCCGAGTTGGCTGGAGGGAGATGAGAGGAAGTCACTTTATGTCCATCACAACGGAGCGGTCCGTGTCCACGGAGGAACATGGACATTAGAGACAGATATCAGTGTCTACAGCTTCAGCATTTTGGGACAGACACGTCTTTGTCTCCCTGCAGAGAGTTGGATTTATAGGTGCTGGTAGGCAGATTGTTTTACCTTTGGAAGGAGCCTATGATAAGATTAGCTACCTGTCTGCTGGCTCCAGATCAGATTTAATGAACAGAACAGTTTGTGCTGCTAATTTAACGGCTGTTTTAATCGTATTTTGAAGAGAACGACTTGCTGTACCTTAAACTCTGTGGGGACGATCAGTTTGGGAGTTTTGAGTCCCATCAACATGTCCAACCCAACGAACGTCATGATGGCCATGAAGATGGAGAAGTCACTGATGAGTTTCCTCAACTGATAACAAACAGAAAAATAAATGAGAAAAATAGAAAAAAAAACATTTCTCTGAGTTAGTTAATCCTGAGATGAAACTCTGAGTTACTTAATCCTGAGATGAAGGAAACTCTTAGTTAGTTAATCCTGAGATGAAGGAAACGTTCCTTTCATTTGACCGGATGGTAACTTGAGTATTTTGTTTGGATCACTTCAGAAGACACACAGACAGACGGGCAGATGGTTCTGTCACCTTGGTGGGGAAGTAACGGCTGAACTTGAACTTCTTGAGGGTGACGGTCATGGAATAGGTGCCGAAGAAGAGGATGAAGGACATGAGGGCCAGATCGGGGACGAACTTGCAGGACTTTCCAAGCAGAGAGCCTCCGTACTTCAGACACTCCTTCTTGCTCAGCTGGCTCCAGTCCAGACCTGTCACATTCAACTGGGATGGCGGGTGGCAGTGGTCGGGAGACGGGAGAGGACGAGGAACAGTGAAAGACGAAGAGGAGAATGTCAACACAAACATCGTCCCCAATGTGAAGATATAACCCAGAGTGAGACGGGATGATGGGATACAAACAGAGGAGAGGACGAGGAGAGCAGACACGTCTTTATCACACAGCTGATAAAACCTGTAAACACATTCAGCTCTGTTCTAACAACGCCGTCATCAGGCCGTAAATCCAGCCGTAAATCCATCCAGTTAACATTCAGCTCCAGACACAATGCACCAGAATAGAGGCAGAAAGTGAAAAGAAGCACTTACCCCAGAGACACTGGAGCTGTTATCTGGTACTGGAACTAAACCATTGAAGATCGTTGCAGCCACTGTTCATGAACGGAGACAGACAGACAGAGAGGTGAGGACGGAGACAGAAGGGAAGACAAAGAAATGCAAAACAGAATGAGGACACTGCAGAGAGCACCCTGAGGCCCGTGCACACTGCAGAGAGCACCCCGAGGCCCGTACACACTGCAGAGAGCACCCAGAGGCCCGTACACACTGCAGAGAGCACCCCGAGGCCCGTACACACTGCAGAGAGCACCCTGAGGCCCGTGCACACTGCAGAGAGCACCCTGAGGCCCGTGCACACTGCAGAGAGCACCCCGAGGCCCGTACACACTGCAGAGAGCACCCTGAGGATCATGCACACTGCAGAGAGCACCCTGAGGATCATGCACACTGCAGAGAGCACCCTGAGGATCATGCACACTGCAGAGAGCACCCTGAGGCCCGTACACACTGCAGAGAGCACCCCGAGGCCCGTGCACACACTGTAGAGAGCACCCTGAGGCACGTACACACTGCAGAGAGCACCCTGAGGCCCGTTCACACTGCAGAGAGCACCCTGAGGCCCGTACACACTGCAGAGAGCACCCCGAGGCCCGTGCACACTGCAGAGAGCACCCTGAGGCCCGTGCACACTGCAGAGAGCACCCTGAGGCCCGTACACACTGCAGAGAGCACCCCGAGGCCCGTACACACTGCAGAGAGCACCCTGAGGCCCGTACACACTGCAGAGAGCACCCTGAGGCCCGTACACACTGCAGAGTGCACCCTGAGGCCCGTGCACACTGCAGAGAGCACCCTGAGGCCCGTACACACTGCAGAGAGCACCCCGAGGCCCGTGCACACTGCAGAGTGCACCCTGAGGCCCGTGCACACTAACTAAGAGGTACTCACTTCCAAGAGACGGCAGCCACATTGATGCATGGTGAAAACAAACAAGAGACAAATCAGTTACAGAAATCAATGTCTACAGAAATGACTGCACATCACTGCTGCCATGTTCTAAAGTACTAAACTCATTAGTGAACATCTGGAGTCGGTACGATGAAGGAATCTAGTTTAAATTAGATTTCCATTAAGCCTGAAACCCCACCAAGAATAGTTCATAATAGACAACACCTACAGCCCAACACATATTTGATATACTAGAGATTAAAATCTGACAAAATTTATATTTTTACACAAACACATTTTGAAAAGGACCCTTTATATTTGGTTATTAAAGATATGTGTACTGAACGGTATATTTTATAGTCAGAGTAGTTCTCTGGAGGACAAACTATGTAATGGTTTCTAAACTAGCTCAAACCTATATTTGGTAATCTTATGTTACTTCTCAGCCGGCATCTTATATCTGCAGTGAGCTAATAGCAGCCGATACAGAATATTAGCCAACAGTTACCACAGATAGAAGCAAAAACTGAATCATACTTTTAGAAAACAGATTAACTGACATTTAATCGTGACCTAACGCTGCATATTGGATGCTGTAAGAGGCTCCTGTTCTATATAATATAATCAAAGTTATTATGTGGCACTACAGCTGTGAGGATGACTCCCTTCTACACCTCTATATGATGTAACTACGTCAACATCAGCTGCTGAAGAGCTCCATCATGATGGAGTCCTATCAGAGCAACGAGCACACACGGTTGGTCAGGAGAAACATGGTGGAGATTTTGTCATTTCTTGCATTAAACAGTTTGTCATTCTGCTGCAGACTGTTAACTCTGAAATGTCCAAGTGTCCACAACGCATCAGATTTCACAGCAGCTGTATTAACCCAGGCAGCTACACGTCTCTGTGAAATGAGCTGAAACCAACGGCAGGAAATTAATTCATAAACTTATGGTATGCTCTGGAAAATGGTTGGTAGTAATGTATATATATGTAATTAGTACCTAATTTGATTTGGAAACATAAAGTTCCCACCCTTCACTAATGAGAACTGGACTCTCTGTTACTGAATGTTCTTTAAGACAGAGAGCTGTTTACTGCAGCTGGGAAATAAACTTCTAATATAATTTCCTTAAAGGTACAATGTGTAATATCTGGACACGTCACCTCTACTGGGTCCACACAGTCTACATTTCACCGGTCGGTACATCAGAGGTTATAAAAACTACTAACTAACAGCAGTAATACGCAGAATTCAACCAAACTGCTGAAACTCTGAGTCGGTCAAAATATCTCTGCTATCTGATGATCTTCATGTGTGGAGTCGGCCTGTAGTTTACGTTAGTGAGTTTACTGTGTCACTGACCGGGGCTGTGCACGGTCCGTGCACGTTTTATAGTTAGAGAGAGTTATAGAGAAAACGACTTCATCTGGTCCTCCCCGCCACCACGAGACCAGCTCACCAGGAGGACAGCGTGCAGCGGCTGCAGGAGGGTCTGATCCCAGAGGTCTGATACCGGAGGTCTGATACCGGGGGTCTGATACCGGGGGTCTGATACCGGGGGTCTGATCCCGGAGGTCTGATACCGGGGGTCTGATACCGGGGGTCTGATACCAGGGTCTGATACCAGAGGTCTGATACCGGGGGTCTGATACCGGGGGTCTGCTATCGGGGGTCTGATACCGGCACTCTGGTTAGTGCTGCCTGAATGCTAGCTGCTACTGCTAACCGCTAACTGCAGGTCCGTCTCCTCCCGGTGGCGGCGAGGACGAAACCAAAATACGAGTAATTTTTTCTCGTTTCTGCCACTTTGAATTTAATCCAATAAACAAACTATAAACCATACACGGACCCTGGATGTGTTATAGACCCTCGGGCAGCTCTACTTCCTGGTCCTCTCATGGTGGACTAGCTGTTAGCATGCTAGCTCTTAGCATGCTCATTTCACTAGATATCTCTGTAGACGTCATTGACACGTCAACACTGTGACCTCTGACCTCACATTGTGCTGATGACGGGAGTTCACTGAGTGTTTTAAACTGGTCAGATCTGACACGTTGGACCCTGTGATGACCTGAACTCAGCTGGTTTTAGTCTCCTCTACATCCTGCGTCTACTGAGCCCACAAAGAGCCCCACTGCCTTGTGGGTAATCCTCCTGCATGTCCTCGAGCCGAGGTCTGAACTCACTCAGGTCTGGAGCCAGGCATTCGCACTTGTAGGTGGTGACGAGGTCGGGCTTGAAGTCGGTGTTGATGGGGTAATACTTGAAGGAGCCCACCATCTTCTTGATGGCGTCGGAGATGAAGATGAAGGAGATGAGGCTGGAGAAGCCCTCCTCGGTGAAGCGCGTCATGTACTTGATGATGTAACTGGCGTCTGTAGCCACCAGGACGAGACACTGCAGGCAGGAGTGCATCCCGATCCACAGACGCATCTCCATGTAGTCGATGCCGTTGCTCCTGTCGGAGCGAGAGAATCACGGTGAATCACTTCTACGTATCCAGAGCTCTGTATTCAGAACATCAACGTACGGAAACGTCAAAAAGATTTCACTAATGCCGTAACTAATTCTAACAAGTTTGACCTTTGACCTATCAAAATGCTAATGGGGTCAGTATTTTAAAATTGCAATGGCCTCGAGACATTATACGTAAGGGTCAATGAACAGCTAGCGGGTCATTGTTGTGAAATAAACCCCTTCAGGATGATGGTCATTAATGGTTAATTAGTGAACTCTTCGTCGTAACTTTTTTTTTTTATTTGTGAAGAAATATAATTAATGAAACATTATTTTCTGAATCTGCTCTTTTAGGGGTAAACATCTCCAGAGGAATGAAATGTTCAGACAAAGGCTGTGATAAATAATAAAATAATCATTTAACTAGTAATAATAATGGTCCACAATTATGTAAAATTGCATACTTTTAAGTCAAAAACCTTCACATTTTCTTGGGGGACGACCCCCCCAAACCCAACATCTCCTGGTATCTTGTCTCTTTATCCTGCTGTATAATATGTAGGAGCATCCTGACTGGACCTGGATGATCCCAGACTATACTACAGGCTACAGATAACACAGGAAAGACCTTTAACTATTAACACTAAACACCCACCTTAACACTAGAATGGTCCAGTGTGGAGTATTATTGGAGTATTATAGACCGACTATAGAAGATGCAGAACTCAAGTATAATAATATAGTAATAAAATCACAGCTGATTCTGACACATGCTTAAATAAATAATGAATAAACAGTCATAAGTCCCAAGAGATTGCTGATAGCGGCTGATACACCAACATGTGAATAGAGAATAGGCACTTAAAGCGCTGCTCTAGATGTTATCTGTAAACTTCAAACCTTCTGTTTGGATAAAGTAGTCACAAAATGAAGCTGCAATTTGTTCTTTTGTTCACTGAGTACTGCAGACCAAATTTAAATTTAAGCCTAAAGGGAATAAAAGCTAGAAATACTGACATTTATAGACTCTGATAGCCACTATACAAGCATCACACACTGTGAAGCAGGAGGTTCAGTTGTGCTTTCCTCTATAATGGGATCTTAAAATAACCCTCTGAATGACACTAAAGGGGGTGGGGGGGGGCTAACTCAGTATTCCCCTCACTATGTCTGCTCACTTGCTGAATTCATAGAGGAGCTTTTCAAAGATGAGGATGGGTCCAGTGGAGCTGAGGATGATGAGAGGCTGACCGCTGAAGAGGCAGAAGACGGAGCCAGCCAGTGCTGTGCCGAGGAAGCTCTCCATCACACCCTGTTGGACGAGGAGACACAGACGGGGGGGGAAACCGAGGAATCAGACCCTCAAGACCACCGATAGAAGAGACTGATCCCATCCGAGAATAATTTCCTCATCTAAACCCCATAAAAACACAACGTGGTGTTTTTAAACTTTAGTTTTTGTCTGGATTCTCTGAGACGAAGCAGCACGGCCGTCTGTTCCCGCTGTTAATGCTAAGCTAAACTTTAGTAAAGTTCAAGTATATTTCTCAAGTATACTTTATGTAGTAAGTATACTAATATCAATGTACTAGTAGTATACTTTTAAGTGTACTACTTCAATACAAAATTGGCCCAGTTTTATATTTATACTCTTAACAACTAGTTTACATCTAAGTTGTATTTTGTAAAGCAACTATAAGTGAACTATACTACAAGTGAACTTATACTGTTAGTTTACTAGTTATAGCCCACTTTTTAGTTTGAAAGTACACTTTAAAGTATTCTCTCAGTAAACTACTATTTTGATAGTTTTTACTGCAACTATACTTGTAAGTTTTCTTTAACTTATAGTACTTAGCCGATGATTTATGTATTACATAAAGAGACTTTTGCTATTTGACTTGATGTTTCGTGATGAAAATTAGTTTTTCTCACACGTCTCCACGGTGAACAGAGAACGGAAAAACATAGAAAATTCTTGATGAATAGAAGTAAATTAATATCAAAACATACGTTTACAAACTCTCACACAATCTAATAGGCTCAAAAAGTAAGCGTAAGCCAAGTATACTTATACTTTCCTGTATACTTGTCAGTATAAGCCAAGTATACTTAAGTATAAATTTGTTCAGTATATCTCTGATAAGTACATAAAAAGTAAACTGAAAGTGTACTCTCTTAAGTTTAAAAGAAGTATACTAATAGCACACTTAAATAAACTTCTTTATGCTAAGCTAAGCTAATCAGTGCTGAATATTTAATTGACAGATCTAACTGCTGGAGAGGAAAACAAATCAACATATTTTCCACAATAACAAACTATTATTTTAAGCATAATTTGCAGGATCTTGTTTTCTATGAAGTGTGGTACCTGGTAGTTGTCGGTAGCGTCTCCCAGTAGACCGCCGAAGGTGATGGCGTTGGTGATGCAGCCCAGATAGATGAAGAGCACTGCAGAGATGGACTGGATGTGGAAACCCTCGTAGATATCACTCGGTATCCACGGTAACTTCCTCTTTATGTCCAGGTACAGACCGCCACAGAAGCTGTTGTACACACACACAGAAAACAGATGACTGCTTTAGAACAGGATGAAATCACATTTTACTCCACATTTCCTTCTGGAAAACAAACGAGGTGGAACATTTTGGTTGTTTTAGGCTCAGCTGAACCCGGCGGTCCAACAGAAGATTCATCTTTGTGTCCTCAGCTTTAGGGCTCATTAAGTCTTTTGGGGAGTTGAATTTGTACCCAAATAATTTTCCCGCTTTGCCAAATTTTGATAAATTCATATTCAGATTTAATTTCAGATGATAATGTAATGCCAGAGTGAGGTTAAGGTTGATCCCGGCCTCTCTGCGGAGCTCTCTGCGGCCTGGACGACCTACCGACCGGTGAACGCCAGCTCTTCTCCGAGCTCGTGCTGCGGAGGCATCTCTTCGTCCTCAGCCAAGCCTCCTCCTCCTCCAGCCGTACCGTTCATCTGGCCCAGCTCGTTTAAGGAGAACACCGACTTCCTGCACAAAAATAATTTGGGGGGAATCAGTTCATTCCTGTATGATGTTAAAGGTGCTGTTTCAGAGGTGTTGGCTGACAGAGGCGTTGTTACACCCTGTATTAACCTCAGGAAACTATTTATTTAGCTGCCGTCTAAATCTTTGACAAAACAAGCTGATTTTAGTGAAGATTTGTTGCAGGCATATTGCTCGCTGTGCCACAGACAAAGAAGCTGAGAGCTCTATGTGCATTACTGAGGAGGAAAGTAAAACTCCAACCTTTTGTCAGCCGACGTGACTTTCTTGGGCGGCTCAATGCGGATTTTGGGATCCCATTCTCCAGGCGGCAGCACAATCACCTCATCCAGAAACTCATCTATGCCCGCGATGAGGTCCTCCCGATCTCTGGCCTTGTAGGCGACGTCACTGAAGAGCTGGGAGACGGAGAGAGAGAGCGATAAAGGATTTCACCATTTCAGCTGGCTCATATCACACTGATAGTGATCAGTATAATAATCAGACTCGTTCCCATCCTCCCTGCTGGTCTCTGGAGACTTGTTCAACATAAACTGTGGAAGCTCTGTGGACATTTTGACCTCCGGTGGATTAGATTTAAAAACAGCTGTCAGTCAGTAACTAATCATAGAAACACTGAGTCGAGAGCACCGGAGCATCATCAGAGGTCTGATTCTAACAGACACTTGGGCGTTGGTCCAGTTTAATTTTCTAAATGGTGAGTGTGCACGCTGTGAGCGAGCAGCTCATCAGGACTGTAAACCAAGAGAAGAGCACAAACTGAATATCAGAGAGAAGCTTTTTAAAATGAAAGCAGCAGGTTTCTGCAGAAGACACAGAGACACAGAAAGCTTTACTTGACTCTGGTGTGTTGAACCATCACTGAGTCTCTAGATTGATTTATTATCCAATAACTGCATATGGAATCTAAAAGATGTCTGTGTTTACTGTATGTTAAATAATACAGTTAACACTTGAATTAAAGTTTATAATTAAATTCAGTGTTGTGATCTTTGGTTTTCTGTGTGAGTCAGACACGTACAGATGAAGTAGGAATAAACCCAGAGAGCGTCGTGTCATCGGATTGATGAGGAGACAACAAACCAGATCCTGTAGCTATATGCTAGCAGCACTGGAGCTAAATGCATGCTAACACGATCACAATGCCAATGCTAACATGCTTATACCATGTTCTTAGCTGAGTGTGTTAGCATGCTAACATTCATCCTGTCTCTGAGGTGGTGCGGTGGTGGGAGACATGGTGTCTTAACTCCTGTTAAGATGTCAGATTATAATGGGGGGGTCGACCTCAGGTTACTAAACACCGACCAGACCGTCAGGGTTTGATTGTTGCAGGTGATATAATACTAATACTAAACACAATTTTTGTGCACAATCCTGGCAACAATTTAAAATAACAGCGTATTATTTCTTATCTATTTAAATAGAGACTCTCATCAGCGACTCGTTATCCCGACAGAACCAATCAGCATCACTTCAAGATGGAGTTAAAACACGTGGCACATACATGTTCAGGTCCACAGCAGTTAATGACATGTTCTGTTGTCATGGAAACATTATCAAACCACTCACGTCATCCACCATTAGGGTTGCTATGGCTCGGCCGATCTCGTTGTAGGACTTGGCCTTTCCTTGAGGTCCCAGGAGAATAAACAGGAATCTGTGCAGTGATGAGACAGACAGTGACAGTGAGGTATGAGCTGGGATGGCAGCAGTGTGTGGAAAGAGCTTTGAAGGAGTGAAAGACAACAGATCCTTTCACCTGGTGGGAACAGGAACCTCTGTGAGTCCTCCCAGTGTTGTAGCCTGGGCCAGACGGACGAAGGCCACGAAGGGTTTGTTGAGGAAATCCACCTCACCCACCAACACGTTGGACGCCTCGGCGTCTCGGGGGATTTTCTTCATGAATTTATTTTTTAGCTTCAGAAAGAAGGAGAGACAAAGAGGACACGTTAAGACAACTTTTATCAGCACACAGTCAGGTTTTATGTCCTTGCAGCATAATTTTTCTCTTTTATTTCTTACTTTTTCTGAAACTATTAGACAGAAAATTGAATGCAAACTATTTAGATAATCAATTAATAGTTTCAGTCATTTTTAAGTGAACTTATTACACAGCTTTGTTGAAAACTCAATGCTGATTGGTCAATCACGGCGTTCTACGGTCTGTTATTTCTTTGTAACAGACCGTTGCTACATATAACAAACCGTTGCTACGTATAGCAGACCGTTGCTACGTATAACAAACCGTTGCTACGTATAGCAGACCGTTGCTACGTATAACAGACCGTTGCTACGTATAGCAGACTGTTGCTACGTATAGCAGACCGTTGCTACGTATAACAGACCGTTGCTACGTATAACAGACCGTTGCTACATATTGCAGACCGTTGCTACGTATAGCAGACCGTTGCTACTTATAGCAGACCGTTGCTACGTATAACAGACCGTTGCTACGTATAGCAGACGGTTGCTACGTATAGCAGACCGTTGCTACGTATAGTAGACCGTTGCTACGTATAGCAGACCGTTGCTACGTATAGCAGACCGTTGCTACATATAGCAGACTGTTGCTACGGATAGCACACCGTTGCTACGTATAGCAGACCGTTGCTACGTATAGCAGACCGTTGCTATGTATAGCAGACCGTTGCTACGTATAAAACACCGTTGCTACGTATAGCACACCGTTGCTACGTATTACAGACCGTTGCTACGCATAGCAGACTGTTGCAATCTATAACAGACCGTCGCTACGTATAGCAGACCGTTGCTACGTATAACACACCGTTGCTACGTATAGCGGACCGTTGCTACGTATAGCACACCGTTGCTACGTATAGCAGACCGTTGCTACGTATAGCAGACCGTTGCTACGTATTACAGACCGTTGCTACGTATAGCAGACCGTTGCTACGTATAACAGACCGTTGCTACGTATAGCAGACCGTTGCTACGTATTACAGACCGTTGCTACGTATAGCAGACCGTTGCTACGTATAACAGACCGTTGCTATGTATAACAGACCGTTGCTATGGGCGCAGTTCTGATGTCGGACTCTGGAGGACCGTTTTTGTGTCAAATTATTGATTTCTTCATTAAGTAGCTGTGTATTAAGCAGGATAATTTACAGCTAGCGGGTCATAGTTGTGTAATAAACCCCTTCAGGGTGATGCCCCTATATAGAAATATTTCCTGATTCCAGCTTCTCATATGTGATAATAAAGTGAATACACTGATTTTTCACTATTTTCTGAAATTTTATTGAAAAAAACCTGAGTAAATAATTGGCCAATAAATCAATGGTGAATATAACTATTAGTTGCAGCCCTATATCTGCGGCTGCAGTGACTTTATCTCCCTACAGGGATCATTAAAGTTTCATCTTCTCATCATTTGAGTCTCTGGCGGAGGAGTCTGGGAGGGCGCCGTGGGATCGCCAGACATTTGCTAGATAACAACCCTGCGTTGTTCCATGAGCATTAAACCTCACGACACGGCAATCAGAGCTGTAAAACCACCGCAGGCCGAGAGAGATGCGGCGAGCTGACCTGACCCGTCTGATTGCGTGTAAAGGTGCGGCGGGAAATTGGACGGCAGCACAATAACACTCGGTGATGGAGAGCCTCGCCAATAACCCACAGCCCGATCTGTGGCTCCATGTGAGGGCCGAGCACGCGGACCGGACAATGAGATCCATGTTGTTTCCAGTTCAGTATTGACCCACCCACACACACACACACACACACACACACACACACACACACACACAGTAGCAAACGACCTACTGTAGTCCATCCAGCTCGCCACTCATAACGGGGCTGCTGGGAACTGGACAAGCAGCGCTCGTCCTCACGGTCGCACGAACAAATGAAGTCCACAGCCTGCATCAGACGCTCCTCAACACGTCCTCATTCATTTATTTTAGTACATTCGTCATCGCTGTGAATGACACTTAATCCTGACCTGTCTGTTTTAAAGCCCGGCGGCCTGATCCGAGCTACAGCAGACGCCCTCGTATCGGTCCGAGCATGTGTCACCGGGTTTGAGCCACGTTACTGCACAAATGAGTTATGTGTTCGCACGCTCCCTCTGTCGCTCGCTGTCGCCGTCACTGGCAACAGCGATGACAGATTGATGGCACTTATAGGACGGAGCATCAATTCAACACAACGCAGCGCCGCACGGAGACGAGAGACGGGTAATCTCTGCAGTAATGGAGAGCAACAAAGTGGAAAATGAGTAAAGACCCCAGAGACGGCGTCAGTGCAGATAAACAGACATTTTGATATTTACATTATATAAGATAGGAACATGACTTTAATCATAAAAATATAAAACACGCTTGCTTTGAGGATATGTTGATTTTTGAGGTCGTGATCTTCAGTCAAGGTCACTCTCTGTGTAAGGGATAATGTACAGCGAGCCGGTCATTGTGAAAGAAACCCTGAAAGGGAGATGCTGCACACGAAGCGGAGCGCTCTCTCATCGGCCTGAAGGGGTTTATTTCACAACAATGAACTGCTAGCTGTACATTATCCCGCTTATTTCAGGAATACTTACTGAAGAAATCAACATTTTGACACAAAAACGGTCCTCCAGAGTCCGACATCAGAACTGCGGCCATAGCAACGGTCTGTTATACATAGCAACGGTCTGGTATACGTAGCAACGGTCTGTTATACATAGCAACGGTCTGTTATACGTAGCAACGGTCTGCTATACGTAGCAACGGTCTGTTATACGTAGCAACGGTCTGTTATACGTAGCAACGGTCTGCTATACGTAACAACGGTCTGCTATACATAGCAACGATCTGTTATACGTAGCAACGATCTGCTAGCAACGGTCTGTTATACATAGCAACGGTCTATTATACGTAGCAACGATCTGCTAGCAACGGTCTGTTATACATAGCAACGGTCTATTATACGTAGCAACTGTCTGTTATACATAGCAACGGTGTGTTATACATAGCAACGATCTGCTATACATAGCAACGGTCTATTATACATAGCAACGATCTGCTAGCAATGGTCTGTTATACATAGCAACGGTCTGTTATAAAGAAATAACAGACCGCAGAACGCCGTCATTGACCAATCAGAATCGAGTATTCATCACAGCTGTGTAATAATAATGTGCAGGTATGTGCAGAAGGTTGAAGTCATCACCTGGTCTGTGCTGGGAGTATCTGCAATATCATTCATACTCCGACTCTGGGCGTTACCTGGATGCAAAACAACAACAACAACAGTTATAACTGCTTAATTACATGCTTTATATTTTAGATAATTTATGATCTGACATTGTTAACCATAAAATAAACTGCACAATACAACAACAATACATCCATTTATGACATAGAAAGAGCAGGGTAAAGCCAGACAGAAGGTTTGTACTAGACCTCCTCTTTCTCACCACATTGGGCGTGATATGTAATGATGATATGTAATGATGATATGTAATGATGATATGTAAGACAATATACAACTTTACAGTAAGGCAGCAACGACTCCAGATGGAAACTTAAAATCCATCGAAAAAAGCAACACGAGTGAAATTGATCCTCTAATGCAGGAACACGAGGTGAAACACAAATCACCGGCTTAGTTTAAGATGAGAAAATCCAGTTCAATCCAAACTGTTTTATTACACTATACTGATGAGATGCCAACCCACGAGGTCGCTGTGGCTCAGGAGGTAGAGCGGATCGGAGTCGCCCAATAATTTGAGTTTGTTTGGGACCGGATCCATGGTGCTCAACGTTGCGTTAATAATCCAGAAGGACGCACGCTATTTTGTCCCTTTTAATGCTTCACTGTGAACAACAGATCTGTGTTGAAATCGGCAGGAGAGCTAACGTAATAATGCTTGGCTACGTAATAACGGAGCTACTAACGTTACGTTATGATGTGTAAAAATGACTATTGGCCGAAGGTAAATTATAACGCTATCATGATGCGTTCAAATGTAATCACGAAAATGTCGTTTTTGAAAAGAAGCTTGAATAAATATGAAGGAGATGTTTTCACAGTAATATAAAATAGATAATAGAGAGAGAGATACCTATGATACTGTGTTCACCCTCCCATCCTCGACAAATAGTATAGCATATAATGTTTTATTGTGTAAAATATATTGAACATTGAATGACTTCAGATCTAAAACGTTATTCCTTCATTTAGCGCAGAGATTTTAAGTGGCAGACAAAAAAAAATGACTACCTACCACAGTGACAGGAAGTGAGAAAAGTTTATTTCAGACCCTGGTCCTTGAGTAAGATACTGAACCCCAAACATCAGGATCTAATGTAAATCCCACGGTACATGTGTGTGTGAATGGGTGAATGCTGACAGGTAGAGCACTTTGAGCGGTCGGACGACTAGAAAGGAGCTACGGGGTAAATACAGTGAATGCTAGATAGATAGATAGATAGATAGTAACTTTATTGATCCCGAGGGAAATTCAAGTATCCAGCATCACAGTTCCATAGTGCAAACATATTAGTAAAAACGTCACAGGTAAGTAGTACACATGTTAGTAAAACGACACAGGTAGTAACAAGACACATGTAAGTAATACAGAGTTTAAAACAAAATATGCAATGTGCAGAAGAACTGTTAAAAATGAATATAGTGCAGGGTAAAAACAACTGAGATACAGGACTATTTAAAAAAGTGAATGTAGTGCAGAAAGTGATATAGTGCTGGATAATAAAATATAGGAGAAACATATATTAAGAAATGTCAGATATGGAATATAATGCAGGATAAGAACTGAGGTAGAGATGTTTTGTAGTGTGCAGAATTAAAGTTAAAGTGGCTCAGTCTATTAAAGTGCACTGCTATATAAAAGTCTGACTTCAAATAGGTTATTTAACCCACTCACTGTTTTGACTGATGCTCGCTCTCGTCTACGTAGCACCAGCAACAGGACGCTGACTGTCGTTGACTTTACGGCCACAGGTGTCGCTGTTAACAAGCTTTATCTGATTCTTACATGGAGTCCCTTTAACCAGATCAGTTTCTGCCTTCAGAGAACTAAACAAACTCTGATTTCATGAATTAAAAACAGACAGTATGTAAGTTGAGACTCACGCAGGCGACCGTAGTTGGCAGACTGCTGTTTCATCTGGAGGTCTTCTGTGGATCGGTTAATGTTGGCCATCGACCCCGGACCCGGACCTGGTCCCGGACCCGGTCCACCACGGGGCCCCGCATTACGACCTGGAAGGAGAAGGGAAACAGAAGCAGACAGAAGCAGTGAGGGAGCGGTCGGAGGTGAGAGCAGTATGAGTCCTGACCGGAGGAGATGAGGAAATGCTTCAGCGGTAATTAACTCATCAAACATTAATACGTCCCTGGTGGAGGATGTGAACGCAGCGTGTTCATTCATTTACCAACTGAGTCCAGCACATGATGATGGCTTTCTGCACAATAATATACGTGGGACCAGAATGGACTAATCATTGATAAAGAATTGTTATGATATGTGATAATGCACGCTGTCCAACGCTGTGTGTCGTGTTATTAATCATGGAAATAGTGTTTCCTCTCAGATAAAGATAGATGATCGTTTCCAACTCACCGGTGGACGAGCTGCTGGACTTGCCGATGTCAGCCAGCGAGCGGTGGATGGGCTTCTTGGTCTGGTGTCGATGTTTCCTCAGCAGGACGAAGCTGATCTTCTCTCTGAGCTCAGGAGAGATCAGACCTTCTTCTATCTGTCTCTCAATGATGTCGTCTGGAAACGGACACGTTCATATTTCACATGAGGACATCAGGATACAGTGTTCACACATTACTGTAGTGTGATATCATTATGTTGAATGTATAAACATATATGCACATGGCTGACTAGCTCTAAAGCTCTGCTGGTGTTGAGTGTAAAGAATCACTGTGCTGGTTGATTTCCGTCCTGATATTAGCTAATAAAGATCCCCCCCCCCCGGCTCCATGAGAACAACACACAGCGTCTGTGCATCCAATAAACTTTTCTTGTGTATCATCATCATCATGATTTTCTGGAGAACTCCCCACAGCAAACAGGCATTTTAGCTATTAACACTAATAACACAGATTATACTACAGTAGCTAGACGAGATCCCATTATGATCCGTTTAGAGACACACGGCATGCTGGGAAATGAAACTAATCAGAGGTCAAACTCTTCAGTTATGTAGTATTTGAATATAACACGTCATTTTACAGGTCCGCAAGTTTCATGGTAATTAGGTGATAATTAGCAAGTAACCTATTTGAAATTTCTCTGGAGTTACTGACAAATTACCCCAATATTTACCTCAAAATGACTTTATTATAAACATTATTTAATAATTATATTCTGTAATATCCTCTAATGGTTAAAATAAGGCCCTGAGGATGAGGAGCGGCTGCTCTTCATCGGAGGAGGAAAACCAGAATTAATAGTAGACTCTTTTGATCACCATGGTGACTGATTGTCTCCACAGATGTAACCTGGTAGCTGATGTCAGGATTCAGGGAGGTTTTTAAGACATTTATTATTATCTATTAATCAGCAGACATGGAAATTAACTTTGTATTCTTTTCCTGGAAATGTGTTAAATAAATTACCAGCTATTTATTACTGCTTATTATTTATTACTATTATTATCAGCCGCTGGAACAACCTTCCAGAGGAACTGAGAGGAGCTGGAAATATTGGTATTTTTAAACGTAAACTAAAAACCCATCTATTTAGTCCGGCTTTTATGTAGTGTTTTATAGTTTTATAATTTTATATTTTTTATTGTTTATACTTATTTTATTTATCATCATCATTATGGTGCTTATTTTACTCTATTTTATTTAATCAACATTTTATTGCTAATCATTATTATGTCTTTTCTTCTATTTTATTTTATTAAAATTTCATTATTTAAAAACAATCTGCTTATTTTGTGTAGTTTCATAATTTTTATTTATTTATTTTTATTGTTATTTTTATTTCCTTGTATTTTATTTATCTTTTATTATCTTAAATACCCATCTTTTATTGCTTTCTTATTCAATTAAGGTTTATCTCGCTTTGAATTACATTTGACTTGTTTGAAAGGTGCTTTATAAATAAAGTTTGATTGATTGATTGGGAAATAGCGGAATATTATTATTAAATAATGTTTATAATAGATATAAAATAATAGTAATAAAAGTCCCAAGTCAAGACAGCCAAAGAAAGTAATTTCAGATAAATGTTGAGGTAAATTTTGGGGTAATTTGGCAGTAATTCCAAAGAAATTTCAAACAGGTTACTTGTTAATTTTCACCCAATTACCATGAATTAGCAGACCTGTAAAACGAAGTGTTACCAAATATTTTTTATGGTAAAAAAAGGATTTAGCACCAAATATAATAAGTGGTATTGGTATGAAAGTATTCTATAAAGTAGTAGTAAACTGAGATATAAGCAACAACCTTTATATGCATATAAAAACTGTAACATGATATGTGAAGCTGAGATATAAACTACCAGCAGTTGTTTCATTTTGCTGCTTTGTACTGTAACTGTTGTCATTGATTCTTATTCTATTGAATATCTAATTGATTTATTGATCCCTCCGTACTAATGCATCTGCAGCTTCCGCTCTGGCGTGCGGTCAGTGGTAGAACGGGGAAAGTGTTGCAGCCGTGTCACGCAAGTGTTTCAATATTTAACTACAGGGAGAGTTTAAAGAGATTATTATGGGATAGGATATCCATACAGTAGTAAACCTTTACCTGATAGAGGAAACGTTAGCTTAGCAAGTTTACACTTTAGCCAGTTGTGACAACGTAGCCTCCACTGCTCTGCTGATAGAAGCTCATTGGTCAGCTAGCTGGCTTGAAATGTTTATATTCATGCTCGGTAGCTACTATTTATATTCCACTATCAGCAGTGTGCTATGAAGGTTTAATAGTCAGCAGAGACGACGTTATTGGTTCCATAAACGGTATAAATAGTTTAACATGTGACGCTATGCATTCTTATATCAGTTAAGTTTGTTCAGTCATTTCTGTCGAGGTTTGCTCTGAAGACACAGCTCAGACTAAAGTGTCCCAGCAGGGAAAACTGCAGCTGAAGCTAATAAAATAGAGCTGTGTCATTTAGAAACTGTCAATTAAAGCCAGGCTAAATCCATGTTATGGGTGCAGGCGTGAACCTGAGCGGCCCGACCCGGTACCGGGGGGGCAAACACCAAAGAAGGACATGTTAAACATGTAGCAACACATTGATCCTGCAGAGCCACATAACAGGAAGAAGGTCGGCTAAAAGATCATGATGACCATTTTTACCAAAACGAAACTCAACAACAAAAACGTGCTAACAGTGCATGTGTGCATCGTGGTGCTCGTGATATTATGCTACCTACACAAACGAAGCTGAGACTCCGCAGATCCCAGCGGTATACAAGTCTTCTCTACTACAGTACTGTAGGTATACTAGTCACTCTACAAAGAAACTCACTGAACCAGCCGAAGAAAAGGAAACATAAACTTTGCTTTTTAAAGCCATAACCATTAAATTAACCTTTACTATCAAGAGCCATTTTAGTCAAAAAAAAAAAAATCTGTCTGGAGCCGCAAAACATTTGATCATTGTGATGAAGGTAACACAGTTTATAGTATTAGTATTAGTAGTAGTATTATGACTTTATTCTCCAAATCTCAGATTTATTTTTTTTCCTCAATGTAGCCCTAATACTCCGTCGTACCGTCGTACCATAGACCTACAACAATGATAAATAAAAATGAAAATGTAATCAAAAAACAGTTATTCATTTCCATTTTTAAACATCCACAGGGAGCCACTGGAGAGGAGCTAAAGAGACGCAGGTTGCTGACCTCTGACCTCTGACGTAGACCGATGGGTGGATGGTTTTCTTTGAATGGGAAACTGTATAGAGGTCTGATTGAGTGATTTTTCAAAACAAAGCCAAAAACTTTTGTATTTAGATGGAATTAATACCTGTAGTTTAATGAGTTTTACAGTTACCTGAGAAAATATCAGATGCCACAGATGGTACCTAAATGTACCCAAATGGCCAATTTGGAAAGTCCGTCTTAACATGCCTCTACTAAAACTTCTCCAACTTTGCTGTGCTTCACGTTATAAGCATCAGTCTGTGTACAGGTAACGTTCAGGTGTTGTGATATGGTTTGTTAGAGGTTTTCCGCATCATTCAAATCACTCTAAAATGTATAGTTTTGTAATGAAATCTTTCATTTATGCTGTCTTAATTTACTCTGACTCAGTAAAATATTGATGCTTCCACCTCTGCAGAGATCTCACAACAAGTGTTCCCTGTATTATGCTACCAAGAGTAAATAGACCTCGTAGTTGCAGAGATGCACTGAATTCATTTTGTCCTGATCCAGCGGGCGACGGTTCGAGAGGCAGAGGTTCACCTCCAGCCTGGTTTTTAACAACATTTTACTACATTACACTTGTGGGGTTTGGGAGGGAGCTGAACTTCTGGTGCACTGAGATAATTCAGCTTTGGAACAATCGACATTGTGTACAAAGTACATCAGGCCAATAATGACGCCTCAGTGGATGAATATAATACTAACAATAACACACAGTGAGAAAAGGAGCTAAATCTCAGACATCTCACCAATAATCTGAGGCAGCGAGTAGCCGTCCAGGTCCAGCAGCACCGTCCCCGTCTGGAGACACGTCCTCAGCTCAAACAGACTATGCAGGGACAGCGTGGACACGTGTGGTTTACTCCACCTCTCTCCTCCCTCCTCCACCTTCTCCTCGAACTTCACCCACCTGAAGGCAGAAAAACACCCAGCGAGAGGGAAACAGGTGATGAATACACAACAGTCTGGATGTGTTTGAGCTCTGCTGGTGGTTCCCAGTACTCAGTGGATGTGTCTGTGGCTGCAGCGCAGCCGTGATGCTGTATGAATGTGAAGAGGAAAGAAGGAAAGAATCACTTTTTTCCCAAAGTTTGAAATCAGTTTTATCTTCTAGCACTCCTCTCTGACAGTGACAGTTACTTCCACGGTGGCTTCTGTGGTCTGAGGTTCATTTTGCATTCATTTCATCCAGACATCATTTTTAAGTAGGCTGTGCAGTTGAAGGTTGACAGAGTTTCCTTCGTTGTTGCTTGATTGTGCAAATGCACCATTTTTCTGAGTTGACCTATTTTTGGGTTTTCAAACTGATCAACATATTACACAAATATGAAGAGGTTTAAGTCATAATCAGATTAAAAACAACACAGTTTACACTGACAGATGCAGGAAGGACATCTGGATTTATGCTGTGGGTGTTTACTGCTTTGAATTATGTTTTTATATTTATTTTTTTTACTTGTTCTCAAGTCTGTTTCACACCGCCGGAGACGGATGAAATAGTCACACACGCCACAACATTATCAATACCATAATGAAGTGTAATTAACTCATCCATTACACTTCTAATAGTTATTTTTATCTCGACGACTATATCTGAATTTTGAGTGTTCTGTTAAATTAATAATTCTGTTAATTTACGCATTCACACATCGGGAGTTTTTTCTTTCACCAGCTGTCCTTCCTGCATCTGGCAGCTTCAACTGTGTTACTTCTAGTCTGATTAAGTTTTTAACTTCTTCGTATTTGTCTAATATAGTTTACTGTTCCTTTGTAATATGTGCCGCTCTGCCTGACCCGTTCATGTGAACGAGCTCGTAGCCAGACTGAGAAACACTGGGTTGATTTACCGAGTTGATAACCAGCGTCGTAGAACCGCTGAGCGGGATCTCGTTTGTTAGGGTTAGTGAAGCCAGATAAGGAGATGATACTCTGGGTATGTTGAACTCTCTTCGTAGTACAGGCCTCTGGTTTCATCCTAACTCTCTAGTTTCTGAATAAATTACGAGATATTAGACGTGCAGTTGCAAAATCACGCTTCCTTTTATATCTACAAGTTTTGCAAAGAGGCAGCGTTGAGTCATAATCTCAACAATCGTCTGTGGAGCGGATGTTCTCCACATTTCAGAATCCTGAAGCAGAAGCAGAGATCAGTTGTGTTTCTGAGTGGTGGAAGCGTGACGGTGGCTGAATTTAAGTGTGCATGTGTTTGTGCGTGTAGTCGTCCGACCTGGCCGACTCCTTCCACTCCAGCTCGTCTCCTTCCCGCTGCAGAGTGTCCATCTCGGTGAAGAGCGTCGGCGTGGGCATGTCATCGTCCTCATTCAGGATGTAACGCAGACGCTCGGCCGCCGGAGACACTGGGATGGAAGGAAAGAATGTTTATGACATTTTTACTGTTTGTAATATCATGTTATAGAGTTTTAATGATTATAAACTAAAACATAAAGGCAAACAGGAAGTCCCTTTTCTTTTGCTGACAGGTCAAAACAAACTGTCACTTATGAATGTGGTTAGTGATCTCCGATATCAATCAATAGGCATTTCTAATTATAACTCTTTTCACTTACACCTTGTTTACCAGCAGCTGCAGGCTGTTGGGATTATGGTCTGTCGCTCCAGGTGATGATTGCAGGACTGAAGCGTACATCCAGATCACACATTTCCACCTGATTATAGGTATTCAATCATGAGCCTGCTCTACTTACAGTCCATTTCATTATTGGTGTGGAGGTTGAATTGGACCTCATGTTCATGTGCTGCGGGGCAACGAGTTGAAGCTATAGACTGAGCTGTATGGTAATTACTGTACACGCGGTGAGTCCATAATATTGAACGGGCAGTGAATTATATCTATATGTTGTTTTATCTGAATGGGAAGCGAGAAAAATCAATGAAATACAACATTCACGACTATTTAACGTATCCTCATACAGCGGTTCGTATGATATCTTACCAACAGTTACTTTGGTAACACTTCATTTTACAGGTTTCATGGTAATTATGTGATAATTAGCAAGTAACCTATTTGAAATTTCTTTTGAATTACTGAAAAATTACCTCAATATTTACCTCAAAATTGATCCAAAATGACTTTATCATAAACATTACTTCATGATTATACGCAAAAATATCCTCTAAAGGTTAAAACGGGGCCCTGAGGCTGAGAAGAGGCTGCTCTTCATCGGAGGAGGAAAACCAGAACTAATAGAAGACTCTTCTGATCACCATGGTGACTGATTGTCTCCACAGATGTAACCTGTTAGTTCATTTATTATTATCTATTTATCAGAAGACATGGAAATAAAGCAGATCAATTAACTTTGTATTCTTGTTCTTGTATTAAATCAATTATCAGCTATTGCGGAATATAATCATTAAATAATGCTTATAATAAAGTAATTTTTAATAAACTTTGAGGTAAATATTGGGGTAATTTGGCAGTAATTCCAGAGAAATTTCAAATAGGCTACTTGCTAATTATCACCTAATTACCATGAAATTTGTGGACCTGTAAAATGACGTGTTAGCGTTATTTTAGTCAGCAGTACGTAAGTTACGTAACGAAAGTAAAAAGTACGTTAAAATAAGTCAACGTTTTGGTCTCCATTGTGAGAGACTTGTGTTTGTTTGACCCGTCCATCACCCCGACCTTCATCTTCCTCTTCATCTTTATGCTACGTCACCTGCAGCAGCTTATATATGAATTATAGTGCATTACCTTTCGTAGGTGTACGTATGAACAGTGGATGAGAACAGCCTGAACATTTACACCTCTCTAACACCTTGTTAGATGTAAAGCTGGTCAGGTCCTCATTAAAACACTCATTAGCTGATAAAAAAACTAAAGGCCAAACTTCCTTCATTCTTCTTCACAATGAGGATCATCAGAGTAGTTTACTTTCCCCACATTGGCAACCATCTTACGTCTTTAATCCTCCTCCTGGTAATGACACCATGTGCATTATTGATATTCATGCACTGACACACTCAGAGTTGTGTGTGAATACAGTCCACACAGAGTAAAAACACCTCTGCTGCACCAAATCGATTTAGCGAGGTTGACAACCTTCCGAGCCGAAGTCTTTGAAAGCCAAAGCAGCCGAGTTCTGCCAGCTACTCATTACTCCGACCTCAGACAGTCTCAGGCTGTGTCTCCGACCACCTGCTGTTCACCGCTAAAACTGCCGGAAGGAAGCGAAATCAAATCAAAAGCATGAGGTAGAAGAGTGAAACTAAATTGTAATACATGACACAGTCTGGTCCGCGGCTGTGCAAATCCTTTGAAAAGCTTTTTAAGTATTTGAAGTAAAAGCCACCCTGGCAGCTGTGTGATATTCACCAGACTGGAGCTGGAGCTATTTCTACAGAGAGCAGCCTCACTTCAACATAGTACCGGATATCAAAGACCAGATCGGTCCGGAGGGGGTCTCCACCAGTACTGCACCTCCATACAGATGGGCCACTTGTAAGAGGCAGATTTTAAAAAGAATGGTCTAAATCAATAAAGCAGAGGCGATGTGATATCCTGGCTTTAGTTCTTAGTACGGGTCAAACATTCAATTTCCCATAATATAACTCAGCAGCTGCCTTCTAAACAACCTTCAACCTCCGCATGCCATTTTAACATTTAATAGCTAGACAGGATATTCATTAGAGATATCTGCAGTGTCAATTTGACTGGTCAAAACTCTGATTCAAGATATCCCTGATTACATTTTGACTAATACAATTCAAACTACTTTTACCATTCATGTGTATGGGGTTTCTCATTACAGATATCCTCAATTCAGTTGCAGAATTGCTGATATCTACAATTTAACTCGTAGTTTTTTTAAGCCAAATCACAATGTTTTCCCCTAAACTTAAGTAAGTGTTGTTTTTTTTTCGGCTTAAACCTAAAGAAGTTGTAGTTTTATTGCTTAACCTAAAGAAATTGTAGTTTTGTTGTCTAAAGCTAAAGAAGTTGTAGTTTTGTTGCTTAAACCTAAAGAAGTTGTAGTTTTGTTGTCTAAACCTAAAGAAGTTGTAGTTTTGTTGCTTAAACCTAAAGAGGTTCTAGTTTTGTTGTCTAAACCTAAAGAAGTTGTAGTTTTGTTGCTTAACCCTAAAGAAGTTGTAGTTTTGTTGCCTAAACCTAAAGAAGTTGAAGTTTTGTTGCTTAAACCTAAAGAAGTTGTAGTTTTGTTGCTTAAACCTAAAGAAGTTGTAGTTTTGTTGCCTAAACGTAAAGAAGTTGTAGTTTTGTTTTCTAAACCTAAAGAAGTTGTAGTTTTATTGCTTAAACCTAAAGAAGTTGTAGTTTTGTTGTCTAAACCTAAAGAAGTTGTAGTTTTGTTGCTTAACCCTAAAGAAGTTGTAGTTTTGTTGCCTAAACCTAAAGAAGTTGTAGTTTTGTTGCCTAAACCTAAAGAAGTTGTAGTTTTATTGCCTAAACCTAAAGAAGTTGAAGTTTTGTTGTCTAAACCTAAAGAAGTTGTAGTTTTGTTGCCTAAACCTAAAGAAGTTGTAGTTTTGTTGTCTAAACCTAAATAAGTTGTAGTTTTGTTGCTTAACCCTAAAGAAGTTGTACTTTTGGAGCCTAAACCTAAAGAAGTTGTAGTTTTGTTTAAACTTAAAGAAGTTGTAGTTTTGTTGCTTAACCCTAAAGAAGTTGTACTTTTGGAGCCTAAACCTAAAGAAGTTGTAGTTTTGTTGCCTAAACCTTAAGAAGTTGTAGTTTTGTTTAAACCTAAAGAAGTTGTAGTTTTGTTGCCTAAACCTAAATAAGTTGTAGTTCTGTTGCCTAAACCTAAAGAAGTTGTACTTTTGGAGCCTAAACCTAAAGAAGTTGTAGTTTTGTTGCCTAAACCTTAAGAAGTTGTAGTTTTGTTTAAACCTAAAGAAGTTGTAGTTTTGTTGCCTAAACCTAAAGAAGTTGTAGTTTTGTTTAAACCTAAAGAAGTTGTAGTTTTGTTTAAACCTAAAGAAGACCTTGTGAGACTTAAAGCCGTCCTCTATCGTCTTCTACCATCACTGACTTACCGGTGTGGTTTATGTCTTGGAGACTCTGCTCGTTTGAGTCCATCAGTCCTTCCTCTATGTCCATGTCTCTGTAGCGGTCGTGCTCCTGGTGTCCGTGGTGGTTATAGCGCCGCTCCCTGTCCATGTCGGCAGCCTCACGACTGGAACGCCTTCGCCTGCGTTTGCGTCGATATCCTCGCGGCACTGGGACACCGATGTAGATGGACTGATGGTCTGGGGACAAATATGGAGGGATGGTTACATGAATACTGAACAAATGGTTGCACTCGTATGAATGTGTCAACATGGTTCCTGTAGAACACCAGTTTACTTAAAGGATGACAAAACGCCTTTTTCCAAAACACGTGACTGAAATGAATGTTTCATGAAAGAACAGCTGACTGACACTGACACTGAGGCAGATCGTCTAATCAGATCTTTCATTAGTTCCTCGTACTCAGAGGAGTGTTTTCATGAATGTTCAACACACTGAATAACTGATGTTTCACACCACGCCTTCTTATCATCAGATAGAGTCTGTTCAGGATCAGTCTGTAGCTTCCTGTGACTCCTGTAATCTCTGCTCTGTTCTGCAACAAAAACCTGGATGATGTGAGTTTGATCATCTGTCGGCAATTAAGGTGTCGCTTTAAAACTGATTGCACACTGAACTCCAGGTGGAATAACTAAACAACGGGGAGATGCAAACCAATATTGGATGTTTGGAAAAAGAAGATGAGCTCCAACATGCAGCAGATTCATAGAAAAGCAAAAAAACAATCTCCTGTCAATCTTCAGTCTGTTAACAGCTCTCACTCACGAAGTCTCCTAACAAATCAGAAACTATAAGTTAGTGGGACGCATAGACGGTCTCATGAGAATATTAAGAGACAAAGTGGGTGTAATGACTTCATTTCCTTTTTCTGTTAGCAGAGGGCCTCTCCATCACACACACTCACCCTCCTCTTCCTCATAGCGAAGGTGAGAGACGCCCATCCCTCGGTCTCCATGGTCCATCCTGGTAGAGACGAACACAGACAGTTTTGGGTCAGCGTGAACATAGACATACACAGTATATATAGACATGTATACATAGACGCCACATTGGCTCCTGGATCGTACGTCAACGTGGGCGCCATATTGGACAGGGCGAGACTGGCCTGTAACCCTATACAAGTGAACGGGGGAGCTGCCGTTTTTCTGGATAAAAAGCTCTATAACGTCTTCATTTAACCGATTTCAATGAGTTGTTATTATATTAAAGGGTTAATGATCTACGAGGAGTAAGGTTAAGGTTTTTGTTTCTTTTCCTAAAGGTTTTGGTGAAAACCTGTTAAATATATTAACGTCACTGCTTCCGGTTCCTGGATCAACGGTCGGTCCTTCGATATGGTGGATTCAATCAATTATTAGGTCATTGTTAAAAACTAGTACTATCATATGACATTTTCCTTTAAGCATTTTTCACATTATCAACTGTTCAAGTTAACGTTACGTCTTTACAAAACGTTTGCTTCTGTAAGATCAGATAAGAGCTAGCTAACGTTCCTTATTGTTAGCTTATCGTTATAAGTTAATGTTAGCTAACGTTCCTTATTGTTAGCCAATCAATATAAGCTAATGTTAGCTAACGTTCCTTATTGTTAGCTGATCGTTATAAGTTAATGTTAGCTAACGCTCCTTATTGTTAGCTAATCAATATAAGCTAATGTTAGCTAACGTTCCTTATTGTTAGCTAATCGATATAAGTTAATGTTAGCTAATGTTCCTTATTGTTAGCTAATCGATTAGCTACTGTAACAATAAGGAACGTTAGCTAACATTAGCTTATATATATAAGCTAATGTTAGCTAACGTTCATTATTATTAGTTAATCGATATATCGATTAACTAACAATGAGGAACGTTAGCTAACATGAACTTATATATATAAGCTAATGTTAGCTAACGTTCATTATTATTAGTTAATCGATATATCGATTAACTAACAATGAGGAACGTTAGCTAACATTAGCTTATATATAAGTTAATGTTAGCTAACGTTCCTCATTGTTAGTTAATCGATATCAGCTAATGTTAGCTTATTGATGTTCATATCTAACATGATATCGTGTTTAAAACATGAAATGTACGATACGTATTAAAAATGATATATGTGTCTAATATTGTAAACAATAAAACTAATAGCATGTCTTGGTTAACAATTACGATATTAGATTATTTAGGGGTTTTTTTTATAATTGCTGTATTATCACCATTATTTCAATAAATTCAGATCATACCTAATATAATACTAATATTTATTGTTACCATTATTTATTTATGTACTACTATTTACCTGATTGCCTTATTAGTAAGTACATAATAGTAATTACAGTAGCAGTGTTAGTGGTAGCCTATAGACTGAAAGCATGATCACTAAAACGGATCATACAATATATTATATTATATCATATTATGTTATATTACATTATGTTAGGTGTTATTATGTTATATTATATTATGTTAAATTATGTTATATTATGATATATTATGTTATGTTATATTATACAGGGACCTCTCTAAGTGTTAACCTTAAACAAGATAATAAGCCAAAGCAATATAATTGAACATGTATATTATTGTTGTCATTCCGTTCTGTACACACGTGTGCATGTGTGATTCACTGACTTATGTATGCGTCCAGCAGCAGCAGCTCTTGTTCACTGACCTGCATGTTGGGTTTCAGTCCAGATCAATGGGGAAATAATTAAAAGGGAGGTCGAGTCAATGGAAAACAGATGTGAGGATAACTTATGGCACGTGACACCAGTTCACACATTGAACGCCACCAGCAGAGTTTAAGGCCGTCCTGTTCCTGCTGTTCCTGGAGGCAGCTCACACAGATCACAGCAGGATGTACAGAACTGGAGCTGACAGATAAAGGTTGGAATCTGAATTTGCCCTTCTGTCTATGAGACGTGAAACTCACTCGAGTCATTACAAGAGAGCAGTGAAGTGAATAAGGCTTACATTGGGAAAGAGACGTCTGCAACTCAGCGGGTAATTTATTTTTAGATAAATCAACTCCCCAGTATGAACACTCTAATAGTCCTTACTTAAATCATTAGGTCCTAAAAGTTGTAAAACGCACTAATAGCTGAATCCTGAGTTATTTCCTTTCCTTCATTCATGTGAATGAGACCCAGACCGAGGCTGGAGCGAGGGCTGGGAGGAGGAGTTAAAGGAGAGAGGGATGGGAGGAGGAGTTAAAGGAGAGAGGGATGGGAGGAGGAGTTAAAGGAGAGAGGGATGGGAGGAGGAGTTAAAGGGAACACTACTGCGCCTGCTCTATGGGCCCGATGGATGAGGAAGATCGCCGGATGATGCTGGTACTTTATCACTCCGAAGGAAAGCTTTTTTTGGCTTCATGCACCACTGCGAAACTTTCACTTTGAACGGGGCTCCGCCTCCAACGCTGTAACCAGTTCTCTTCATACATCCACAGGATGGACGGATCAAACAAACCTTTTAACCCAAACTACGATCTTTTCCTCAACCTAACCACCAGTAATGTTAATCATGCTTCTGTCCCAATAAGCCACGCCAGTGAATAACATACACAGTACCAGGACCAGGACCAGGACCAGGTACCAGGACCCTGAAACTGTCCAGCGCAGCATATCAGTCATTCTAGGTGTCATTATTCGTCATTATTCCACCTGTTCATGTAGCTGAGCCACCACTTGACCAACCACCAGACTAAAGAACACTATGAGATTATTACTGAGAGGTGACATGTGGACCCACTTACAGCTGCACTAATAATAACTAAACGTTATTTAATCAAAATAACGATGGATCAAACAACTACCAGTATGTGTAATATGAGAGATGTCATCATATTGATGAAACCGGACTGAACTCAGTTCTCTTCAGCTCTATGGAGCTGGTGAACATTGTTCTGGTTCCAATTTGGTTCGGTCTCATTGCATCAACCTGTTTGCAGCAGTCAGCTGTTATCAATAATAACGCCCTGTACTTGCTGCGCCTGCGTTCGACCGTCCTTTCAAACTGTCTGTTGATGCGAGTGATGCGGGAGCGGGCGCTGTTCTCCTGCAAGAGGGAGATGATGGTGTGGAGCATCCGGTCTCGTATTTCTCAAAGAAATTCAATCGGCATCAACGGGTTTAGTCCACCATTGAAAAAGAGGCACTTGCTTTGATCTTGGCGCTTAAACATTTTGAAGTTTATGTCGGCTCTGCTAGCGCGCCTACCGTTGTCTATACTGACCACAATCCACTGGTGTTTATTAATCAAATGCGCCAATCAAAGACTTATGCGCTGGGCACTTTTCCTGCAATCTTTCAACGTGGAGGTGAAGCACGTGAAGGCTAAGGAAAATATCCGGGCCGACGCGTTGACCCGTTCTTGATTTGCAATCAACGTTTATTGCACTCCCGTTATTCGCCACTTTAGGGTGGGGGTGTTACGTGTGGGCTTTAATGTGCCACAGGGCATGTTTTGTTTCTCTGTTTCCCCTCCTCTCTGACCTACTTTCTCTTCAGGAGGAGCGCACCTGAGACGGTGCGCTGATTAAGGGAGGGAAGATAAGGGAGGAGGGACGGTGCGTAAGGGCGCACACTGACTGGCACTCAGGCTGCCAGCCGGCAGCACTACTCGGAAGACTTCCGTTTCCATTTGTTTCGTTATTTTTGACCTTAGATGATTTTGTTCTTAGCATTTAGTTTGTGATTTCGTTTTGGGCTGGAGATCACTGGTAGTTAAGTTTTCGTGCTATTGGTTTAAGTTAGACACTTTTGAGTTAGAGGGATGAGCTGGGTGCGACGGCCCACTGCGTGGCTGGCCCAGCGACTTCCCCTTCTTTTGTTCATTTAACTGGGATCTCCAGCCTTTTTGCTCAGTTATATTTTTGATAAGTACTTCTGTCTTGATATAAAAATAAATTGATTGTTATTATTTTCATATAACTGTCTCTTGGCGTTCTCATATGCTTCGGTCTCTCCAGAGCCTTTGTTTGTTTGAGAGGCCGTAACAAAGCTCTAATGAACCCACTGAACACTATCAGCTCAGCACCAACCAGCAGAGAGACAACGTTAGCAGCTAGCTGGTGAACATAGCGGAGCCTGTAGCAGCTTAACGGAGCGAAAACAAGAGGGAAGTTTGAAATGGTTCATTTTCACATCTGTCAGGTGGCCAGAAAAACGACATGTTGCTGCTTCCAAGAGGACAAAAAGATCAGATAGAGCAGGTTTAAATTAAAAATAATAAATGAATTGAAATAACAACAACAACAACAACAACAACAACGGCAGAAACAACATCAGCAACAGCGACAACGACAACATCAGCAACAGCGACAACAAAGACAGCAGCAACAACAACAGCGACGACAGCAGCAGCAACAACAACAACGACAACAGCGACGACAGCAGCAGCAACAATGACAGCCACAACAACAGCAACAGCGACAACAAAGACAGCAGCAACAACAACAGGAAAAACAAAGTCAGCAGCAACAACGACAGCAGCAACAACAACGACAGCAGGAACAATGACAGCGACAACAACGACAACATCAGCAACAGCGACAACAAAGACAGCAGCAACAACGACAGCGACAACAACGACAACATCAGCAACAGCGACAACAAAGACAGCAGCAACAACAACAGCGACAACAACGACAGCAACAGCGACGACAGCAGCAGCAACAACGACAGCCACAACAACAGCAACAACAGCTGATAAACATCAGCAACAGAGACAGCAGCAACAACAACAGGAACAACAACGACAGCAGCAACAACGACAGTGACAACAACGACAGCAACAACAACAACGACAGCAGCAACAATGACAGCGACAACAGCGACAGTGACAACAACGACAGCAACAACAACAGCGACAACAATAATAACAACAGCGACAGCAAGGACAGCAGCAACAACAACAGCGACAACGACAGCGACAGCAAAGACAGCAGCAACAATAACAACAGCGACAACAACAGCGACCGTAAGGACAGCAGCAACAACAACAGCGACAACAATGACAGCGACAGTAACCCAGCAACACCGACTGCAGCAAGGATAGCGGCAACAACAACAGCGAAAACGACAGCGACAGCAAGGACAGCAGCAACAACGACAGCGTCAACAACGAAAGCAGCAACGACAGCAGCAACAACGCAGCCACAATGACAGCAGCAACAGTGACAGCAACAACAACAACAGCAACAACAGCAGCAACAGGAAAGCTGTTAAACAGCGAAGATGCAGTTTGCTTTTCTCACTCTATAATCAATATTAAGCCATGATAGATCAATGTAAAGCACAGTGAAGTGGTCGTTTTTGGTTAGTAAACTAGAAAGTCACAAACATCTGCCACTATAGATGAAATATCCATATATATACTTTTATACCTAAAGACATCCTTCCATCACTTCCAGTTAAATTCAACTGAACTCCTCCTCCTGCAGAACAAATGGATTTTGGATTCAAGGCTAAATCTTAATTAGTTTATGGAAACAAAATGATAACTGCCCACAGCTAGAGGGAAATAAACATATCTGTGTGTGTTACTGCTGTTTCTTCTGTTTTGAAATCGCAAGGAAATTAATTTGTACTAAATTATTAAGATACAGTTTCAGTGTTTAGAGTTCTGTCAGTTCCAAGCATTTCTCTACATCCTTTTCTTTTCAATGGACTCTGTGTGGATGATATCTCATGTTGGATTGACTCTGTTGCTGGGAGGTGTAACGTGGCTGGTGGAAAGGGTTGAGGTGGAGGATGGTTGAGGTGGAAGATGGGTTGAGGTGGAGGATGGTTGATGATGGGTTGAGGTTGAGGATGGGTTGAGGTGGAGGATGGTTGAGGATGGGTTGAGGTGGAGTATGGTTGAGGTGGAAGATGGCTGAGGTGGAGGATGGGTTGAGGTGGAGGATGGTTGAGGTGGAGGATGGGTTGAGGTGGAAGATGGGTTGAGGTGGAGGATGGTTGAGGTGGAGGATGGTTGAGGTGGAGGATGGTTGAAGTGGAGGATGGTTGAGGTGGAGGATGGTTGAAGTGGAGGATGGTTGAGGTGGAGGATGGGTTGAGGTGGAGGATGGTTGAGGTGGAGGATGGTTGAGGTGGAGGATGGTTGAAGTGGAGGATGGAGGAGGTGGAGGATGGTTGAGTTGGAGGAAGGTTGAAGTGGAGGATGGAGGAGGTGGAGGATGGTTGAGGTGGAGGATGGTTGAAGTGGAGGATGGAGGAGGTGGAGGATGGTTGAGTTGGAGGAAGGTTGAGGTGGAGGTGGTTGAGGTGGAGGATGGTTGAGGTGGAGGATGGTTGAGGTGGAGGATGGGTTGAGGTGGAGGATGGTTGAGGTGGAGGATGGGTTGAGGATGGTTGAGGTGAAGGATGGTTGAGGTGGAGGATGGTTGAGGTGGAGGATGGTTGAGGTGGAGGATGGTTGAGGTGGAGGATGGTTGAGGTGGAGGATGGTTGAGGTGGAGGATGGTTGAGGTGGAGGATGGTTGAGGTGGAGGATGGTTGAGGTGGAGGATGGTTGAGGTGGAGGATGGTTGAGGTGGAGGATGGTTGAAGTGGAGGATGGAGGAGGTGGAGGATGGTTGAAGTGGAGGATGGTTGAGGTGGAGGATGGTTGAGGTGGAGGATGGTTGAGGTGGAGGATGGTTGAGGTGGAGGATGGTTGAGTTGGAGGATGGTTGAGGTGGAGGATGGTTGAGGTGGAGGATGGTTGAGGTGGAGGATGGTTGAGGTGGAGGTTGGTGGAGGTGGAGGATGGTTGAGGTGGAGGTTGGTTGAGGTGGAGGATGGTTGAGGTGGAGGATGGTTGAGGTGGAGGATGGTTGAGGTGGAGGATGGTTGAGGTGGAGGATGGTTGAAGTGGAGGATGGATGAGGTGGAGGATGGTTGAGTGGAGGAAGGTTGAGGTGGAGGATGGTTGAGGTGGAGGATGGTTGAGGTGGAGGATGGTTGAGGTGGAGGATGGTTGAGGTGGAGGATGGTTGAGGTGGAGGATGGTTGAGGTGGAGGATGGTTGAGGTGGAGGTTGATTGAGGTGGAGGATGGTTTAGTCGGAGGATGGTTGAGGTGGAGGATGGTTGAGGTGGAGGATGGGTTGAAGTGGAGGATGGTTGAGGTGGAGGATGGTTGAGGTGGAGGATGGTTGAAGTGGAGGATGGATGAGGTGGAGGATGGTTGAGGTGGAGGATGGTTGAGGTGGAGGATGGTTGAGGTGGAGGATGGGTTGAAGTGGAGGATGGATGAGGTGGAGGATGGTTGAGGTGGAGGATGGTTGAGGTGGAGGATGGTTGAGGTGGAGGATGGGTTGAGGTGGAGGATGGTTGAGGTGGAGGATGGTTGAGGTGGAGGATGGTTGAGGTGGAGGATGGTTGAGGTGGAGGATGGGTTGAAGTGGAGGATGGTTGAGGTGGAGGATGGTTGAGGTGGAGGATGGGTTGAAGTGGAGGATGGATGAGGTGGAGGATGGTTGAGGTGGAGGATGGTTGAGGTGGAGGATGGTGGAGGTGGAGGATGGGTTTAGGTGGAGGATGGCTGAGGATGGGTTGAGGTGGAGGATGGATGAGGTGGAGGATGGTTGAGGTGGAGGATGGTGGAGGTGGAGGATGGGTTGAGGTACAGGATGGTTGAGGTGGAGGTTGATTGAGGTGGAGGATGGCTTAGTCGGAGGAAGGTTGAGTCGGAGGATGGTTGAGGTGGAGGATGGTGGAGGATGGGTCTCCAACCATGTTGATCTGCTGCTGTGGATGCTTGTAGTTATGTCTCTCCTCCTCTGTAATTAGTGCTATCACATCAGTGTCCTTCACACCCAGTGGGCAGCTGGAGCTGCAGGCGCCCCCCCCGGCCCCCCCCCCCCCCCACGGCCCGATCGACGGGCTCACCCTGTCTCCAAACCCCCCCCCACCCACACACACACACACACACTCACACATACAAACATGCACACATGCACACGGGATAATGTGCTCATGTGCTCTGCCGGTCTGCGTGCAAATGTACACAAAGTCTGGTGAACGCCAACTGGCAGAAATGTGAATATCATCATCCAGTGAATACGAACAGCTCATTCTGTCTGAAAACATCTGCCAACAACTGTCGACGTGGAGACACTACTGACCTCATTTGACATAGAAATCGCCCCATAAGAACGAACACAGACAGCATCGTAACCTCTCATGGTTACCAGTGGAGAAAAGACTCGCCTTAAGTCACATTCTTTAGTAACAGCATTTATTCTGCTAAACCAGAGTTTTTATAGTCAAATTACCAAAAGCAGGAACCCTCACAGTCATTTCACTAGAACAGCAGGTGATGGCCAAATCAGGTTACCTATAGCAGAATATCTGCCCTCTTTACATACATAAATCCTGCAGCTGATCCTCATTCAGACACCATTTAAAGTTGTATTACTGAAGCAGCTGATGGATAGTCCACTGTTGGTCACGTATAATGTCTTGTTCTTTTTCCCTGATAATTGACCTTGAGGTTAAATAATTATAGATGATGTAAATAAATGTAAAATTTATGAGTGTTGGGAAAATTTGAATGAGCGCTTTTTTAAATGTATAAATTAGTTAAAAGTGAATATGAGTTGAACACAGCGCAACATAAATGTGATGTTGTATAAAGTATGTATATGATAAATATGATGTACTGGATTTCGGACACCAGGAAGACGAGCTGGTGCCGTTGGCTTCAGCTAATGGGGATCCTTTTAGATAAATAAATAAAAAGATAAATAAATTTCAAGTGTCATTTTGGTCTGGTACACTATAGACTATACTAGTAAACATCTCAGCCTCGTGTGAAGACAATCAAGGCAAAGTGGAACTACATATGACCTGATATTATTTCACTACAATGACAATTATTTGACTACTTTTAAGAAAATAAAGACAATATGATTCAACTCTAAATATGAATCATTTACAGATTTCTGCAAATCACAAAATTCATGCACAATAAACATGTACCTATACAGTACTCTATACAGTACTCTATATAGTACTCTATACAGTACTCTATATAGACACACAGACACAAGCTTTGTGCAGCTAGTTAAAACTTTAAGTGCTATTTCTGATATGTACAGTCAGTGTGTTGTGTGTAGATAAAGTGTGACGGAGATTATGGTTATTAGGAGAAGTGGTGCTCATTATTGCTTCAGTGAGTTTAAAGACATTACTGTAGCTACGCTTCATCAACTCCTCAGAAACTTTTAAAAGCCTGTTTAATGAACTTTATCTCTAGGGAGGCTGGAGTCACATATGAGACTGTTATAACTGCTGGGTAATACATGGAGTCACATATGAGAGTGTTATAACTGCTGGGTAATACATGGAGTCACATATGAGACTGTTATAACTGCTGGGTAATACATGGAGTCACATACGAGACTGTTATAACTGCTGGGTAATACATACACAATAAAAACTGTTATAACTGCTGGGTAATACATACATAATAAAAAACTGTTATAACTGCTGGGTAATACAAATTGTTATAACTGCTGGGTAATACATATATAATAAAAAACTGTTATAACTGCTGGGTATTACATACATAATAAAAAAACTGTTATAACTGCTGGGTAATAAAAAACTGTTATAACTGCTGGGTAATACATATATAATAAAAAACTGTTATAACTGCTGGGTAATATATATATAATAAAAAAACTGTTATAACTGCTGGGTAATAAAAAACTGTTATAACTGCTGGGTAATTCATACATAATAAAAAACTGTTATAACTGCTGAGTAATTCATACATAATAAAAAACTGTTATAACTGCTGGGTTATAAAAAACTGTAATAACTGCTGGGTAATTCATACATAATAAAAAACTGTTATAACTGCTGGGTAATAAAAACTGTTATAACTGCTGGGTAATACATATATAATAAAAAACTGTTATAACTGCCGGGTAATATATATATAATAAAAAAACTGTTATAACTGCTGGGTAATAAAAAACTGTTATAACTGCTGGGTAATTCATACATAATAAAAAACTATTATAACTTCTGGGTAATTCATACATAATAAAAAACTGTTATAACTGCTGGGTTATAAAAAACTGTAATAACTGCTGGGTAATTCATACATAATAAAAACTGTTATAACTGCTGGGTAAGACATATATAATAAAAAACTGTTATAACTGCTGGGTGATTCTTACATAATAAAAAACTGTTATAACTGCTGGGTTATAAAAAAAACTGTAATAACTGCTAGGTAATAAAAACTGTTATAACTTCGGGGTAATACATATATAATAAAAAACTGTTATAACTGCTGGGTAATATATATATTATAAAAAAAACTGTTATAACTGATGGGTAATACAAAACTGTCATAACTGCTGGGTAAATCATACATAATAAAAAAACTGTTATAACTGCTAGGTTATAAAAAACTGTTAGAACTGTTGGGGAATTCATACATAATAAAAACTGTTATAACTGCTGGGTAATACATATATAATAAAAAACTGTTATAACTGCTGGGTAATAAAAAAAACTGTTATAACTGCTGGGTAATACATACATAATAAAAACTGTTATAACTGCTGGTTAATAAAAAGCTGTTGTAACTACTGGGTAATTCATACATAATAAAACACTTTTATAACTGCTGGGTGATTCATACATAATAAAAAACTGTTATAACTGCTGGGTTATAAAAAACTGTTAAACCTGATGGGGTAATGCATATATAATAAAAAACTGTTATAACTGCTGGGTAATACATACATTATAAAAAAAACTGTTATAACTGCTGGGTAATAAAAAACTGTTTTAACTGCTGGGCAATTCATACATAATAAAAAACTGTTATAGCTGCTGTGTTATAAAAACTGTTATAACTTCTGGGTAATACATATATAATAAAAAACTGTTATAACTGCTGGGTAATAAAAAACTGTTATAACTGCTTGGCAATTCATACATAATAAAAAACTGTTATAACTGCTGGGTTATAAAAAACTGTTATAACTGCTGGGTAATAAAAAAAACTTTCATAACTGCTGGGTAATACATACATAATAAAAAATTGTTATAACTGCTGGTTAATAAAAACTGTTATAACTGCTGGGTAATAAATACATAATAAAAAACTGTTATAACTGCTCGATAATACATACATAAGAAAAAACTGTTATAACTGCTGGGTAATACATACATAATAAAAAATCTGTTATAAATGCTGGGTAATAAAAAACTGTTATAACTGCTGGGTAACAAAAAACTGTTATAACTGCTGGGTAATACATACATAATAAAAAAGACGTTTTACAGGAGAATTGAGCACAAGCAGGAGAACCAAACCCTCCAACCCTGACAGTTTAACCATCACAGCTCCATACTGGGAATATTAGACTGACCTGACACACAGTCAGGTGTTAGAGATAAGACATCAGGTCTGGCTGTCAGACATCAGTGGATGAAAACGGAGAGATTCTCCAGAGTGCCAACATGTCTATGAGTGTTTAACCAACACATCACTGACTGTGTGACCTGGAGCTGAGGAAGGAAGACATCTCTGACCCAACGGGCTGAGAACATGAAACGGTTCAGACGAGACAGAGACAGAGAGAGAGAGAGAGAGGGGGGGGGGGAATAAAACCAGGGTGAGACAGCAGACAGAGGGATATATAAGACTATTAGACCACCTACCTGGATCAGATGTCAGCTGGAACGAGTGAAAGCAGAAAAGGTCTGAGCTGCTCGGAGGGTCGCATCAATGGAAACATGCCACTGGAGCTCCAACTATACGAGTGAAGAGAGCAGAATCAGCAGAGAGGAAAACTCCTGTCTGTCTGTCTGTCTGTCTGTCTGTCTGTCTGTCTGTCTGTCTGTCTGTCTGTCTGTCTGTCTGTCTCTCTATCAGGACTGGGTCAATACTGGTGAACTAGGACTCAGCAGAGAGCTCCAGGCAGGACGCTGATGTTTGACACCAACCAGCGATAGGAAACCTCTCCGTATATACTGAACCAGCTGGTCAATATACTGTATAGCGTTGTGGAAAAAGTGATAAAGGAAGTTACAGGACGCTGCTGGTGAAAACTCACTGAGGGTTAAAGTAGGTTTAGAGGTGAGACGAGTTACAGACCTTAATGTCACAGTGTGGTTCTGAGTCCAGACGTCCTCAGACTGGTTGTAGACCGGACTCAGTTGTTTTCTGTGTTTTGGGCTCTGGTGTTTGGGCCGTCTACACACATGCTCTGAATCAGCCTCGTTAGTTCTTCACAACCAATCAGCTCGCTGCTCATTCCTCCGTCTAATCACCTCATCCCCCTCACCTCGAGCTCCTCCAACCATCTCTCCACCTGAACTTCATCCTCTCCTCAGATCAGTTTGTATTAATATGGTTCCTTCAGATGTGGTGGTGTTTACCGTGTTCACCAGTAGAGTCCATGTGAACGCCCCCCCCCCCTCATGTCGTATTCACGACCTCGAAGGTTCAGAGTTCACGAGTTGTGACGTGTTTGTTGACATTGTCAGAAATGGCGGAGGACTTGGAAGTTCATTTATTGGTGCACACTCTAAGAAAAGTCTATAAAAATACAGACCAATGTTACTGTGTTAATATGAAGGAATTCGATTTAACCTGTTTAAAGCAAACAAAAAGCCATTGAATGCACTTTTATGAATTTCTGTTTACAAGAGCGGGAAAAAAATACCTGAAGAAGAAAAAATAAACATGTCCAATATGCATATTTTGTGGTGGATTTATTTGATCATGTTGCTGTGGCCTAACAGCTGTCCAAATAGTTATTTCATCACATTAGAACATTACATTGGTGATTATTGTATTTTAGAATTGTTTTAGAGTGGAAGGAAATAATGTATATTTACCAGGAAATGTAGGCTACCAGTGACTATACTGAAGAATTTAGCTTTGATGAAACTGTCCATAGAAATGCAGATTTAATTATTAGAATTTTCAGTGGAAATGCTGCTGAGGATATGCTGTAAATTTACAGTAATTTCTGACGTGGGATTAACAGAATTGTCTGTGAATAATACGGAGGATATACTGTAAATCAACAGAATTTTCCGTTTTAAGGTTGAAGGAAATGTCTGTAAACTTAACGGGATATTTTCTGCCAGGACATCATCTGTTTTTCTACGGATTTGTTTCTTAGAGTTCATAATAAGTGAATATATTGTAATTTTAGTCGTATGTTATTTTTCTTTATAATTTTATAACATGTCTGAGGAAAATGTTGATATTCCCGACGGCCTCATCTTTCTCCTCTGTCATTATGTCTTTGCATTTCCTGCATTATGTTACCTGCTTGCTAACGTTGCCGTTGCTTAGCAGCGGTATTCTTCACGACTTAACCACATGAACGCCGAACATATCATGTACATGACTTCCCGTGTTGTAAACCCGAGCTCACAGCATAAGTCCTGGTTTCCACTTCAGTCTTTATTGGATCCTTGGTTCTGTTGTGAGAGTTTCAGTTCTGTCTGCACCAGATATTGAATTAAATTATTTCGCCAAGTTCCTGTAATCTCCTGGATTTCTGTCCACCTGCTCCACCTGCTCCACTCTCACTGACACTACAGTATCTGATCAGTAAAGATCACCAGGTTTCATTTCCTTTCTAGTTTTTACATCAGGCTTTTTCAGAAGTTCTTCAGCTGTTGGATGATAAGAAGGAAAAAAATACCTAAAGAAAACCACAAAGCTTTCAGTCCACCATGTTTGTTGCTATTAACCCTTTCACTCCCCTCATCTCTGGGCTCATGATACAGTCTGTTCATGTTAGTCAGGACTGATATATATTCTTATTTTCATGGCAGGATAGTTTAATGTCATCTCTGAGCCTGTGAGTGCTGCGATACGTCTTCTAGGAGACTTTATAGGGTTGAATTTAGCTAGTGGATCAATAGCTGATGGTACTGTAACCTTCTACTGATGATTACTGTTCATAATGATCATAGAATATCAACATTTCATTTCCCCGTCCTATCACTCATCCCTCAGTGAAGTCGAGGCCCAAAGAGAGGCCGACTACCCAGAACACATGGAGAACAATATTTACCTGAATATTAAAACTGATCTGAAAGCATCCGGTAGACTTCAGGTAAATTTTATTTTCATATTAAAGATAAAATAGCCGATGTAAATTCTTAAACATTATATGCAACATGCACTTAGACAGCAGATAAACATAAATAAAAGTCCTATTGTTGGATTTAATTTAGCAGCTAGAGGAAGTCAAAGTTATTACGATCAGACATCCTGAACATCACTGTCTGAACCGAAAACAACCGAAAATAACAAATGTCAACCTCATGGTGGCGCTAGAGGAAACGTGAGGGGATCATCTGCGTTGTGAGGATTCAGTCTGGAGGAACCATCGATACTCTATCTACGGTGATCCATCATCAATCCATCATCAATCCATCATCAATCCATCATCAATCCATCATCAATCCATCATCAATCCATCGTGTGTTTTGAGTGAACTGAGCCTTTAAACTCTGAGTCTTCGTCCGCTGAGCAGACTCAATGTCACTTCCTGAGTCTGGCTGCTAACGAGACAAAGACCACAGATAAATAGTAATATCAGTAGTAGTAGTAGTAGTAGTAGTAGTAATGGTAGTAGTAATAGTAGTAGTAATAGTAATGGTAATAGTAATAGTAGTAGTAATAGTAATGGTAATGGTAATAGTAGCAGTAGTAGTAGTAATAGTAGTAGTAGTAGTAGTAGTAGTACTAATAGAAGTAGTAGTAGTAGTACTAATTGTAGTAATAGTAATGGTAATAGTAATAGACGGACTGCTTGCAAAACGACACTAAATAGCTTCCATAAAAACGTCGTTAGCTAAAACTACTGCAGGTCTTTGGTTGGTGTTTTTAATAAATCATAATCTATATTTTATAGCTTTAGGTAAAGATATTTAAACAATGGTTTGGTGTTCTGAAAAGATTAAACTATCAGTCCTAACTCATCCACACGACGTCCTTAATGACCGTTAAACAGGCCGTTCATCAACCCCGAGGTTGGACGGACACAAAGAAGACATCACTCTCTCTTCACTCTCTCTCTTCACTCTCTCTCTTCACTCTCTCTCATCACTCTCTCTCTTCACTCTCTCTCTTCACTCTCTCTCTTCACTCTCTCTCATCACTCTCTCTCTTCACTCTCTCTCTTCACTCTCTCTCATCACTCTCTCTCTTCACTCTCTCTCTTCTCTCTCTCTCTTCACTCTCTCTCTTCCAGTCCTGAGTGAGTCAGAGAGAGGTGGAGACAGGAAGCTGGAAGGAGACTAGCCGACAACTCCACCTGTGGACCTTCACGGCAGGAAATACTAAACAAAACCTTGAATACTTTTCTGGTAAATGGATGAGGTACACAGATCCGTTACTGAGGAGGCAGATGCTGAGACTCCCAACCTTCCAACCCAGCTGGTTAAAAGATTAAATAACTCAAACCAAACTAATAAACTAAATGTTCAAAGCTAATACTCAATAAATCAAAACCAAGCAGTATAAACCAACAGTTACTCAAACAAACTAATAAACTTATAAATAAACTAGGGCAGAAAGAACAAAACTATTACTCAAACAAATCAAAACAAAAGTATTTTAAAAGGACAAAACAATAAGAGTATAAATGGGGCAAAACAGCAGCAGTGTTATTTTAGATCAGCGTAAAATGAAACACAAATATTAACAAGGCTAATAATGCTGCAACTTAACGTTACTCAGTACTGATCCACCCGACTCACCACCACGGAGCATCAGGACCGGTGGAACCATGGACCAGGATAAGGGAAGTGTCACACGGTAACAGCTAAAAGATCTCACTAAACACATGATTTAAAAGACAATCTACAGTTTTAAACGGAGGTTTCACACCTGCAACAACACCATCTCTACAGCAGCATGCAGGAAGGAGCAGGAGAACCTAACGGGCTCCAGGTGCCTCTTATAACCCGGTCTGATTAGTGGAGGAGGAGTCAGGTAAGGGTTCAAATACTGTAGATACTATTAGGGGAACTAAAAATGCACCTTACCACGATCTAACCCCGAGTTTTAAATAGTCGACCCGACGATTTACACTCACTGCCAAGACAATAAGCACAGGTCGGTACCTGAGAGTTCGTACTGCTCTCCTCCTGAGGTAGGAGATGAAGGTTTGGGTCCAGTGTTGGTACCGGTGGTCCTTCTCAGGGATGCCTCGCTGTCACCGGGGGGGGGGGAGCACGATCTGTACCAGGTAGTTGACCTGTATGGTAATGATTAAGTTGGTGCTGTGAGGAGAAGAAGCATGAGGTTGCAGACTTGCTTGGCTGTTTGCAGATTCAGGGTTGTGTTCAGGGACCAGAACAGACCGTCCGCCATCCGGTGAAGACGGATCGACACATCCAATACATTGACTGTGCAATATTGTTTATCTACTGTATGCTGCTACCAGTTTATTTATTTATTATATATGTGAGTCGTTTGGTCTATCTATTTTATCTATTTTATCTTGCTTTTATTCTTTTATTCTTTCTTTGTACCACTGAGAGGAGTTGCTGTAGAGTTTCGTTGTACAGCTGTGCAATGACAATAAAGGCATTCATTCATTCATTCATTCATTCATAAAAACTCTTAACGTATCTTTTCATTTCACCTGGAGATTAAGAGGTCAATTTAATTTGAATACTCTTACTACAGAGATCCCAGTGTTGGTGAATGCCTTGCTCAAGGACCCTTTAGACACCGAGCAGAAGAGCTGCTCTGGCTTACCGGGTTAAAACAGGAGATCCTGTTGGATCCAGATCCAACCGGTTCCTGGTTCTTACTGTCCCTGTTCTGACCAAAGGGTGGTGACACGATCACAGTAAAAACATGCAGATAGCTCCAGATGTGTTTTCGTGGTCTTAGACTCATCTTTAACAACCCCCTCTCTATGTGTTGTCACAAGGCATTCTGGGAGAAACTCAGTAATGGATGTGAGATGGGACACTTTAAGGTTTCGAAATGACTCCTAAAAACCTCCCAGCTCTTAATAAACCAATAGAAAGTTACTCATCTGATAATCTCTCTGATTCTGTCACTTTGTGCCGACTCAGAGAGCCGAGAAGACGAGAGAGAGACGATTAAAGGTCTTCTGTTCAGACCTGATGGAGAGATGAAACTATAAAGAGGTGAAGCAGGAGGATGAGACGTGATGTGGAACCACACAGTATAATAATCTGTGGCCTCTGTACCTGAGGGAGGAGATTCTGCTTAAAGACTCTGACTCACCAGGAGTGTTTAGTGTTAAACGGTCCGCAGAACTGAGTCCAGATGGAGCTGATTCAACGGAGGATGGATGGATGGAGATGGATGGATGGAGATGGATGGAGATGGATGGACACCGACGTGGAGACAGAGCTGGAGTTACCTCACCAGAGACATCAGTACGTTCTTTAGACCAGATCAGAGATCAGAGATTATGAAACCCTCTAAAGAGAATCTCTCCATGTCTCCCCTCACACAGTCTGACCTCTAGCAGACAGTCAGAGGTATTACACTGTTTCTAACAGTGGTGGAGAGTAACTAAGTACATTTACTCAAGTACTGTAAGCACAGCTTTGATGTACTGGTACTTTACTGGAGTATTTCCATGTCCTCCCACTTTATGAGTCATTCCATGAAACCAGTATGTATGTATGTATTACTTTTCACCATGAAGGACATATTTAACTGACAGGCATCAACTCCCTGTTATTATTATTATTGGTCATTATTTTGTGATATGGGCACCATTAATCCTCAACCTCAACCCTTTCACACTTTTTTTGCGATAATAAAGCCTGAAATATGCACGTTTTGTGACAGCGACCTCATCAGTTTTTATCAAAGATGTGGTTTAAGTTCAGAATTTGAACTAAACTCAATATTCTTATGATTCCTCTATATATTCCAGACAGAGTTAAACAAACATTAAATTACTTTTTCATAATCTTGAAATAATAATTAATTAAAATGTAGGTGTGACGAGGTTGAAGAGACCAACACAGCTTAACATGTAAATAGTAGAGCTGTCAAATGTGTTTTAACGCCACTAATTTATT
>CAKAOJ020000322.1:97500-257500 GCA_916701645.2 Sebastolobus alascanus
TTCCTGTTGACCTTTAAAGTGTGATAGCAGTCAGTTGACCTTTGAGGTCGCTGTTTGGGGAGTTTTATGATTTGTGTCAGTTTTTTAATACATTTCTGTAAAAGGAACTTACAGATAAAACAACGATCCGTTATATTGTTATATTGTTATATAGTTCCTGGTGATATTTCAGGTGGAAATGACTCAGAGTGATCAAAAACACAAAGGAGAGAATCACTGCTGTAGAAACGCTGTTTAAATAATTCACTCGTACTAATCAAGTCTCCACTTAGTGTTCATTTAGGCTCTTTTCATACATGACAACATGTGGAAACAAATGCATATATTTTATATTTATATTAGTCATTAATTACATACAGTTTATTCTGATGCCTGAAACACTGAAACCACCTCGGCTGAAGTTATCAACACAAAACTGTTTTATAATCGGAACTAAGGTAAACTATATTTTATATACAGGACGGTCATTTGATAAAATTGAGTAAATAGTGTCTGTTTCATTACTTTATATGCATGTAATAAATATATAAATGTCAATAAGTGATCTGCATGAGAAATAAAGAAAAGAAATGTGGATATAATAATAATCATCTTCTTATAGTGATCAGTTTGACTCCTGATCACTAGAGGAGGATTCCTCTGCTGCTGGCAGGAAGTGGAACGTTTTATATGGAGCTGCTCATCTATGAGTGTATGACCCTGATTTAAACCACGTGTGTGTTAGAGAAGTTTATTATATCAGGATTTATATTATTATTATTATTATTATTATTATTATATAATAACCCCTTGAGATGTATCATCTCGTTTTCCTAAACAAACAGGACAGAAACAGAACAGACTGCAAACAAACTGATAAAAAAACACAACTGAAAAACAACAAATAAAACAGAAAAAGAAAAAGAAACTAAATAAATAAATAAAGATGACAGTACAATAAATTAAAATAAAAATAAATAAATAAAGATGACAGGACAATAAAATAAAATAAAAATAAATAGATAAAGATGACAGTACAATAAAATAAAATAAAAATAAATAAATAAAGATGACAGGACAATAAAAAAAAAATAAAAAAAATAAATAAAGATGACAGGACAATAAAATAAAATAAAAATAAATAGATAAAGATGACAGTACAATAAAATAAAATAAAAATAAATAAAATAAAGATGACAGTACAATAAATTAAAATAAAAATAAATAAATAAAGATGACAGTACAATAAAATAAAATAAAAATAAATAAATAAAGATGACAGTACAATAAAATAAAATAAAAATAAATAAATAAAGATGACAGTACAATAAATTAAAATTAAAATAAATAGATAAAGATGACAGTACAATAAAATAAAATAAAATAAAAATAAATAGATAAAGATGACAGTACAATAAAATAAAATTAAAATAAATAAATAAAGATGACAGGACAATAAAATAAAATAAAAATAAATAAATAAAGATGACAGTACAATAAATTAAAATTAAAATAAATAAATAAAGATGACAGTACAATAAATTAAAATTAAAATAAATAAATAAAGATGAGAGTACAATAAAATAAAATAAAAATAAATAAAGATGAGAGTACAATAAAATAAAATTAAAATAAGTAGATAAAGATGACAGTACAATAAAATAAAATTAAAATAAATAAATAAAGATGACAGGACAATAAAATAAAATAAAAATAAATAAATAAAGATGACAGTACAATAAATTAAAATTAAAATAAATAAATAAAGATGACTGTACAATAAAATAAAATAAAAATAAATAAATAAAGATGTGTGTGTGACGCAGTGCACACTCCTGGTTTCACACTATTTCACATGCTGCAATGTGCCAACAAAACCACAGAAGAAGAAGAAGACTGCTCGCTGGTCAACATGGATTTAAACTAAACTAGATTTAAAATCAGCTTTGCAAATGTTGCATTAAACACATTTGTTAGAGCTCAAAGACGCACAACGTGTTGAATGTACATCAAACTTAAGTTAAAATAACTTTAGTTAAAATAACTTTAGTTAAAATAACTTTAGTTAAACCTCCACAGGATACCTTTAAGTTACACTGATCAGCCATAACATTAAGACCACTGACAGGTGAAGTGAATAACATGGATTATCTGGTTACCATGGCACCTGGCAGTGGGGGGGATATATTAGACAGCAAGTGAACATTTTGAACTTTGAACTTTGTGTTGGAAGCAGAAAAAATGGGCCAGCGTAAGGATGTGAGCGACTTTGACAAGGGCCAAATAGTGCTGGCTAGACGACTGGGTCAGAACATCTCCAGAACTGCAGCTCTTGTGGGATGTTCCCGGTCTGCAGTGGTCAGGACCGACCAAAAGGGGTCCAAGGAAGGAGAACCGGGTCAGACCCGAGGCTCATTGATGCACGTGGGGAGCGAAGGCTGGCCCGTGTTGTCCGATCCAATAGAAGAGCTACTGGAGCTCAAACTGATGAAAAAGTTAATGCTGGTTCTGATAGAAAGGTGTCAGAACACACAGAGCATCTCAGTTTGTTGCGTATGGGGACCGGTCAGGGTGCCCGTGCTGACCCGTGTCCACCGCCAAAAGCACCTACAATGGGCATCAGAACTGGACCACGGAGCGATGGAAGAAGTTGGCCCGGTCCGATGAATCACGTTTTCTTTTACATCATGTGGACGGCAACGAATTGGAGTTGTTGACTCGGCCTCCGAATTCTCCAGATCTCAATCCGATGGAGCATCTGTGGGATGTTCTGGACAAACAAGTCCGATCCACGGAGGCCCCCCCCCTCGCACCTTACAGGACTTAAAGGATCTGCTACTGACGGCTTGGTGCCAGATACCACAGCAGACCTTCAGAGGTCTAGTGGAGTCCAACGGGTCAGGAGGACCTACTGAATATTAGGCAGGTGGTCATAATGTTACGGCTGATCGGTGGATATATGAGCTACAGATGATCCTCTGAATGAGGCTGAAACATGTTTCAGATGAAATGTCTGTGTGAACATCTTCATCATGTTTCTATATAAAACAACTCAGCACAACAATCAGTAGACAAATTCAGCTTTATTGACAGATAAGAACAGTAGTGCTGATACAAGGCAGGAGCTAGGGGGAAGCTCAAAACAGTGCATAACTCAGATACAAAAACCATCGTCGAGTCCCTTCTTCACTGATCTGGAGTCTGGAGAATCCCTTTAGTTGTTCCATTAAAAGATGGAATAAAAAGTTTAGTTTAAAAATGGAATAGACTGAAGCCCCCCCGATGAGAGCCTGACACGTAAACTGACTTTTTCTTCTTTTTTTTTTTTTAACTTACTTTATATACAGTACAAAACATGCATCCCATGTTATTCCACAACTACCAGTCTTACACTGTACACTGATTGCACAAAATCAAATAGAAATCATAATAAAAATAAATAATACACAAACCGTATACATCCGTCACAGACGCTACGAGCAAGACAAACGTTGCTATTTCCTATTTCTCCGACACCGAAAAACATCTTCTCAAGCTACCGTTAATTTACACACCGAATAGAAGTGTCCTCTGACTACTGGGCCGTCTTCAGCCTGAGGTAAGCTTTGGCACATGAGACGCAGCTCCGTTTCAAAGGCTAAAACAATTTAACAAAATGTGATATAATGCCATAAATCTTTAAATATCAACCGCCACAAACAATACAAAAGAAATGTATTTTTTAAAAAGCCAATGTTGTTCCATCTATTGTTGTAGTAAAGTAGTTCTGATCCCTTCAGCTGATCCAATCACATGTTCAACCATTACGTAGTGCAACACGACTCCAACAAATGATTACAATGACAGAAAAAAAGGCAAAAACCCAAAAGGCGAGGAAGTGCGGAGCCGCCGATCAGTGTTCCCTTTTCAGCTTGCGTCCGAGGTCCACCTCGTCGAGCCCGGTGGCCGACATGGACTGCTGCAGCTCGCGGAGCTGCGAGTGAGTGCGCGGCGCCTGCTTCTTCAGCTTCTGCAGGTGGACGTCGATGGGGTCCAGGTCGGGCTCGACCACGGGGACGGGCAGGTAGCCGCCGTCCCTCGGCAGACACATACACCAGCCGGCGCCGGCCAGGTCCAGCTCGCTGTACTCCACCTCCTTCTTCTTCAGCTTGAAGTCCACCATGTCGGCCGACTCGCTCATGTCCACCAGCAGGTTCCAGAAGACGCAGCTCAGGATGATGCCGAGCAGCTGCAGGGACACGATGCAAAACCTCTCAATGCCTCAAGTCTTTATTGATTCATTCAATCAATAATCAATTCATTTAGTACCAGAATGGTCTTTTTGTTAAATTATGACTTTATTCTTGTAAAAAAGAAAAAGAAACAAAATAAATAAATAAAGATGACAGTACAATAAATAAAAATAAAAATAAATAAATAAAGATGACAGTGCAATAAAATAAAATAAAAATAAATAAATAAAGATGACAGTACAATAAAATAAAATAAAAATAAATAAATAAAGATGACAGGACAATAAAATAAAATAAAAATAAATAGATAAAGATGACAGTGCAATAAAATAAAATAAAAATAAATAAATAAATAAAGATGACAGTACAATAAAATAAAATAAAAATAAATAAATAAAGATGACAGGACAATAAAATAAAATAAAAATAAATAAATAAAGATGACAGGACAATAAAATAAAATTAAAATAAATAGATAAAGATGACAGGACAATAAAATAAAATTAAAATAAATAGATAAAGATGACAGTACAATAAAATAAAATTAAAATAAATAAATAAAGATGACAGTACAATAAATTAAAATTAAAATAAATAAATAAAGATGACAGTACAATAAATTAAAATTAAAATAAATAAATAAAGATGAGAGTACAATAAAATAAAATAAAAATAAATAAATAAAGATGACAGTACAATAAAATAAAATTAAAATAAATAGATACAGATGACAGTACAATAAAACAAAATAAAAATAAATAAATAAAGATGACAGTACAATAAATTAAAATTAAAATAAATAAATAAAGATGACTGTACAATAAAATAAAATAAAAATATATAAATAAAGATGTGTGTGTGACGCAGTGCACACTCCTGGTTTCACACTATTTCACATGCTGCAATGTGCCAACAAAACCACAGAAGAAGAAGAAGACTGCTCGCTGGTCAACATGGATGTAAACTAAGCTAGATTTAAAATCAGCTTTGCAAATGTTGCATTCAACACATTTGTTAGAGCTCAAAGACGCACGACGTGTTGAATATACATCAAACTTTTGTTAAAATAACTTTAGTTAAAATAACTTAAGTTAAAATAACTTTAGTTAAAATAACTTTAGTTAAACCTCCACAGGACACCTTTAAGTTACACTGATCAGCCATAACATTAAAACCACTGACAGGTGAAGTGAATTACATGGATTATCTGGTTACCATGGCACCTGGCAGTGGGGGGGATATATAAGAAAAATAAGTGAACATTTTGAACTTTGAACTTTGTGTTGGAAGAAGAAAAAATGGGCCAGCGTAAGGATGTGAGCGACTTTGACAAGAGCCAGATAGTGCTGACTAGACGACTGGGTCAGAACATCTCCAGAACTGCAGCTCTTGTGGGATGTTCCCGGTCTGCAGTGGTCAGGACCGACCAAAAGTGGTCCAAGGAAGGAGAACCAGGGTCAGACCCGAGGCTCATTGATGCACGTGGGGAGCGAAGGCTGGCCCGTGTTGTCCGATCCAATAGAAGAGCTACTGGAGCTCAAACTGCTGAAAAAGTTAATGCTGGTTCTGATAGAAAGGTGTCAGAACACACAGTGCATCTCAGTTTGTTGGGTATGGGGACCGGTCAGGGTGCCCGTGCTGACCCGTGTCCACCGCCAAAAGCGCCTACAATGAGCACGTGAGCATCAGAACTGGACCACGGAGCAATGGAAGAAGGTGGCCCGGTCTGATGAATCACGTCTTCTTTTACATCATGTGGACGGCAACGAGTTAGAGGTGTTGATTCGGCCTCCAAATTCTCCAGATCTCAATCCGATGGAGCATCTGTGGGATGTTCTGGACAAACAAGTCCGATCCACGGAGGCTCCCACCTCGCAACTTACAGGACTTAAAGGATCTGCTACTGACGGCTTGGTGCCAGATACCACAGCAGACCTTCAGAGGTCGAGTGGAGTCCAACGGGTCAGGAGGACCTACTGAATATTAGGCAGGTGGTCATAATGTTATGGCTGATCGGTGGATATATGAGCTACAGATGATCCTCTGAATGAGGCTGAAACATGTTTCAGATGAAATGTCTGTGTGAACATCTTCATCATGTTTCTATATAAAACAACTCAGCACAACAATCAGTAGACAAATTCAGCTTTATTGACAGATAAGAACAGTAGTGCTGATACAAGGCAGGAGCTAGGGGGAAGCTCAAAACAGTGCATAACTCAGATACAAAAACCATCGTCGAGTCCCTTCTTCACTGATCTGGAGTCTGGAGAATCCCTTTAGTTGTTCCATTAAAAGATGGAATAAAAAGTTTAGTTTAAAAATGGAATAGACTGAAGCCCCCCCGATGAGAGCCTGACACGTAAACTGACTTTTTCTTCTTTTTTTTTTTTAAACTTACTTTATATACAGTACAAAACATGCATCCCATGTTATTCCACAACTACCAGTCTTACACTGTACACTGATTGCACAAAATCAAATAGAAATCATAATAAAAATAAATAATACACAAACCGTATACATCCGTCACAGACGCTACGAGCAAGACAAACGTTGCTATTTCCTATTTCTCCGACACCGAAAAACATCTTCTCAAGCTACCGTTAATTTACACACCGAATAGAAGTGTCCTCTGACTACTGGGCTGTCTTCAGCCTGAGGTAAGCTTTGGCACATGAGACACAGCTCCGTTTCAAAGGCTAAAACAATTTAACAAAATGTGATATAATGCCATAAATCTTTAAATATCAACCGCCACAAACAATACAAAAGAAATGTATTTTTTAAAAAGCCAATGTTGTTCCATCTATTGTTGTAGTAAAGTAGTTCTGATCCCTTCAGCTGATCCAATCACATGTTCAACCATTACGTAGTGCAACACGACTCCAACAAATGATTACAATGACAGAAAAAAAGGCAAAAACCCAAAAGGCGAGGAAGTGCGGAGCCGCCGATCAGTGTTCCCTTTTCAGCTTGCGTCCGAGGTCCACCTCGTCGAGCCCGGTGGCCGACATGGACTGCTGCAGCTCGCGGAGCTGCGAGTGAGTGCGCGGCGCCTGCTTCTTCAGCTTCTGCAGGTGGACGTCGATGGGGTCCAGGTCGGGCTCGACCACGGGGACGGGCAGGTAGCCGCCGTCCCTCGGCAGACACATACACCAGCCGGCGCCGGCCAGGTCCAGCTCGCTGTACTCCACCTCCTTCTTCTTCAGCTTGAAGTCCACCATGTCGGCCGACTCGCTCATGTCCACCAGCAGGTTCCAGAAGACGCAGCTCAGGATGATGCCGAGCAGCTGCAGGGACACGATGCAAAACCTCTCAATGCCTCTTTATTGATTCATTCAATCAATAATCAATTAATTTAGTACCAGGATGTTTTTTTTGTTAAATTATGACTTTATTCTCGTAACATTACGACTTTTTTCTCGTAAAGTTATGACTTTATTCTCGTAATATTACGACTTTCTTCTTGTAAAGTTATGACTTTATTCTCGTAATATTACAACTTTTTTTCTCGTAAAGTTATGACTTTATTCTCGTAATATTACGACTTTTTTTCTCGTAAAGTTATGACTTTATTCTCGTAATATTACAACTTTTTTTCTCGTAAAGTTATGACTTTATTCTCGTAATATTACAACTTTTTTTCTCGTAAAGTTATGACTTTATTCTCATAATATTACCACTTTTTTTCTCGTAAAGTTATGACTTTATTCAAGTAATGTTACGACTTTTTTCTCGTAAAGTTATGACTTTATTCTCATAATATTACGACTTTTTTTCACGTTAAATTATGACTTTATTCTCGTAATATTACGACTTTTTTCTTGTAAAGTTATGACTTTATTCTCGTAATATTATGACTTTTTTCTCGTAAAATTTATGACATTATTCTCGTAATATTACGCCTTTTTTTCACGTGAAGTTATGACTTTATTCTCGTAATATTACGACTTTTTTTCTCGTAAAGATATGAGTTTATTCTCGTGACATTACGACTTTTTTTTCACGTGAAGTTATTACTTTATTCTCGTAATATTACGACTTTTTTTCTTGTAAAGTTATGACTTTATTCTCGTAATATTACGACTTTTTTTCTCGTAAAGTTATGACTTTATTCTCGTAATGTTAGGACTTTTTTTCTTGTAAAGTTCTGACTTTATTCTTGTAATATTACGACTTTTTTCTCGTAAAGTTATGACTTTATTCTCATAATATTACGACTTTTTTTCACGTTAAATTATGACTTTATTCTCGTAATATTACGACTTTTTTCTTGTAAAGTTATGACTTTATTCTCGTAATATTACAACTTTTTTTTTGTCGTAAAGTTATGACTTTATTCTCGTAATATTACAACTTTTTTTCTCGTAAAGTTATGACTTTATTCTCGTTATGTTACGACTTTTTTTCTTGTAAAGTTCTGACTTTATTCTTGTAATATTACGACTTTTTTCTCGTAAAGTTATGACTTTATTCTCATAATATTACGACTTTTTTCTTGTAAAGTTATGACTTTATTCTCATAATATTACGACTTTTTTCACGTTAAATTATGACTTTATTCTCATATTACGACTTTTTTTCACGTTAAATTATGACTTTATTCTCGTAATATTACGACTTTTTTCTTGTAAAGTTATGACTTTATTCTCGTAATATTACAACTTTTTTTTTGTCGTAAAGTTATGACTTTATTCTCGTAATATTACGACTTTTTTTCTCGTAAAGTTATGACTTTATTCTCGTAATATTACGACTTTTTTTCTCGTAAAGTTATGACTTTATTCTCGTTATGTTACGACTTTTTTTCTTGTAAAGTTCTGACTTTATTCTTGTAATATTACGACTTTTTTCTCGTAAAGTTATGACTTTATTCTCATAATATTACGACTTTTTTCTTGTAAAGTTATGACTTTATTCTCGTAATATTACAACTTTTTTTCTCGTAAAGTTTTGACTTTATTCTCATAATATTACCACTTTTTTCTTGTAAAGTTATGACTTTATTCTCGTAATATTACAACTTTTTTTCTCGTAAAGTTTTGACTTTATTCTCATAATATTACCACTTTTTTTCTCGTAAAGTTATGACTTTATTCAAGTAATGTTACGACTTTTTTTCTCTTAAAGTTATGACTTTATTCTCGTAATATTACAACTTTTTTCTCGTAAAGTTATGACTTTATTCTCGTAATATTACAACTTTTTTTCACGTTAAATTATGACTTTATTCTCGTAATATTACGACTCTTTCTTGTAAAGTTATGTCGACACCCTACGACGGCCGTGTCGGGATATAATCGGGCTGATATCGTGTAGTCTGAACCGGACATTAGAGGTCAATGTATTTTGATGTGTTTGGATTATAATTATATTTACTTTGATTCCAGCTTTTAGATGGTCGTCAGTAACACAACATCTCCAACAGTCAGTAGAGCAACACTTATTTACAGAATGAAAACAGTGAAGGAATGAACCGTGGTGTGACGGCACTATTAACTGTAAGACTATGTGTTTATTTCAACTGGACCAAATGTATGAGCTTCAGTTTATTGTGGATCTGGAAAGAAAAACTGCTATTTATGCAGCTGTTTTAGAGAAGTAATTATTGTAATTACTCCTCTCTGAGGGGGTCTAAATGTATGCAACAGAAGATTTGTGGTCGTTGGAATATGCAGGAGACCTACCAGAAGTAATGACACCATCAAGAACTGAAAGCTTAAATTTACTCCACAATGAATTTAGTTTTTGCTAACAACGTTCAGTATTCTGGTGTTAAATCAGTCTTTTAGGCAGCATGGAGCAGGAATTGCCAGGCAGTGTTGTTCAAATTAAAATGTGAGAAAGTTTCACAGGAAGTGGGGAGTTTCCAGTTGAGATATCAGGGTTAATTTGAAGAGGAGCGTTTGGTTGGAGAGGACTTCAGACCCGGTTCAGTGTCAGTGAGTTTTAAATTACCTGAGGCAGCCCGACGGCGCAGCAGAGAGCAACAGTTATTCCAATGTTGTCACTCATCCACAGGTTGACTGCATGGATGCAGCCGCGCACATGGATCAACTCATGCAGGGTTTCACGCTGATGAACAGACCAGAGGAACACAACAAGAGGAAAGTTTCAGTTTCAAACTCAAAACTCAAACTCAACAGTCACTGGCTCGAAAACAAGAACCAGTGACGTTCTGACACGCAGTTGAAAGAATTTCAACTTCAGCTGTTGGCTGTAAAAACTAGAAGCTGGAGGAAGGAAAAACAGTTAATTAGCATCAGAGACTGAGCTGCTGCTCATTGACATCCAGCAACAAAACACCACGACTGTAGATTAAACATTAGATTAATATAATACTCTCTCAGTCATAAACACTTCCTCTGAGGCTCTGAGTCAGGAACAAGTACATCACACAGCCGGATGCTAATGCTAATGCTTCTGAGAGGACAATAAGCTTTGACCAAGAGCCTGGACATTCCTCTACAGCCATGAAACACTACATAACTAAAAGCATCACATACTACAGGGATGTGTATTATATTGAAAGACTAGACAAGTTCATATTCATAAGATTATTACTGTTGTATGTTTTATTATTATTATTACTATCAGCTATTACTTTTGAAAGGAGGGTAGCAGCGTGGGCTCCGTTCAAAATATCATATTAACGTACTATTCATACTAACATACTATTCATACTAGCGTATTATTCATACTAATGTACTATTCATACTAGCGTACTATAAATACTAACGTACTATTCATACTAACATACTATTCATACTAATGTACTATTCATACTAGCATACTAGCGTACTATTCATACTAACCTAGCGTACTATTCATAGTAACGTACTATTCATACTAGCATACTATTCATACTAACGTACTATTCATACTAACGTATTATTCATACTAGCGTACTATTCATACTAACGTACTATTCATACTAACATACTATTCATACTAATGTACTATTCATACTAGCGTACTATTCATACTAACGTACTATTCATACTAACGTACTATTCATACTAACATACTATTCATACTAGCATACTAACGTACTATTCATACTAAAGTATTATTCATACTAACATACTATTCATACTAACATACTATTCATACTATTCATACTAGCGTACTATTCATACTAACATACTAAAAAAAACCTCTTATAGTATAAGATAATTACCATGATATTATATTTTATCCATATTGCTGATTCCTAAACTGCATACTCATGATAACACCAACATGTCAGTGTGATTAAATAAAACACATGTCAAACATAATAATAGTGAAGATATGATGATGATGTAACTAATGATTATTATCAATTAATCTGATGATTATTTCCTCAATTGATGGAGCAGCTCTAATCTGATGAAAGAACCAGACATCATCTCAGTGAGTTCAACATGGTGTCGTGCTGTTAGGAGTCATAGATATTAAATAAATGTGTGTATAATGAGCAGGTGTTCCTCTTACCTGTTCATTCAGAGTCTTGTACCCACACAGAGTGTTGATGACCTCTCCTACCTGTGTACAGAGTTTTAGACATTTAGAGAGTCAGAGACAAGACTTCAGGTGCAGTGAGACGACCAGAGACACACCGTGGGACATGAGTGGGAGTAAAGCTGGTCACCAGGAGGTGTTCCTGTCCGCCGGCAGCCGGAGCGTGAACTCAAATGTTTGCAGAATGACTGCAGCCCCGACAGGTCGCAGCCGATAACAGCAGAAAGCCAGCCAGCGTTCAGCTAATCAGCTCCTCCATCTCTACGCTGGGAGACTATTGGATGATTCTGTCATTAAATTTCTCCAGCACAGCTCCGCTGCTTCCAGACACACATTATGGGTGTTTAGAGCCGAGCCGAGCCGAGGGTCAGGAGTGATACCGGGCGTACGGAGGGCGGGGGGGGCCACGAGGGACCAACAGTTCATTTAAAGAGAGAACTCTGTTAAAGGCCACGTACCAGACGCTTCTCTCACACTATCAATTACATCTCTGATGTGTAGATAAGTGTTTCTTTCTGCTTTGATAAAGCAGCAGACATCACTAACTCTCAACCATCTGCAGGTTCTATAGGATTATCAGGATGCAACATCACTGATCACATGGTATCAATACATGCCAATTAACTGGATGAACTGGTTACTCTGAAATGTGCCTTTATCTCAGAGTCATACCTGCCAACCCTCCCGAGGAGACTCACGTTTTTCATCGTCCTCTCTCGGTTTCCTCCCGGGGTCACAGTTCTCCCGTATTTCTCCTGATTTATGGACAAATTTTCACACTTTTTTTCCTTTTTCTCAGCTTGTTTCTGGAACTGAACAGTGTGTATAATCCCTACTGTTTCCACCCGGACGACAATAGAGCTACACCAATTGTTGTTTCCCGGCGGAAGAGAGCAGTCTCTGCTCGCGACACAGAGCAGTTTGAGATATGTTTAAGCTGCGCTCGCCACAGCGTGCCTAAAGTTGGGCTTTTGGCGCTGCAGCGAAACGCTACCGTGGCGCTGAGCGAGCCGTTAGAAATAATTCAAATAGAGGTCAGTGGTGGCGTTTTCTCGTTGTCTCTGAAAGGACCTTCAGTGAGAGAAGGAAAGAGAAACATTAAAATACTGTTGCAGTGAACTTATTATTTTGTTATTTTCACTCTTTTAAAGTCTCCAGAATGCAGGAAACAAAGTCTCTGAAACTCTGATGTTCCTGGGGGAGGACCAGCAGACCCCCCACTTTGGTTTTAAATCCTCCCTTTTTTTAAGGTCTCAAGGTTGGCAGGTATGGCTCAGAGTAGAAACCGAAAGTCTGTGCAAACAAAGAAAAGCTAATTTCATCTATTAACAGTCTATTAAGTGAACATTGTCAGTCTGATCACGGCCTTCCAAGCAATCAATGTGATCCAGATTCCAGAGGACACACGGCCGACTACCTCTCTGAACAGGTGGTTACAGGTTTAGTGTGTATTGTGTTATATACTGTAGTATGTTAAGTGTTTCCTTTCCTTTACAATATATTCACGCTTGAACTGTAGTTTCTCGGGCTGGTTTCACAGCTAACCGGTTACGTGCGGTTTTAACCAACTCTGGTTTCCCATCATATATTATTTATTGGTGAGCACCAAATAAACACATGTGGTGTGAGTTTGATTTCCCGATGGGGGTTCATGATGATCAATCAGTGAGTTTCCTGTCAGCCGATGTGTTCAGTCCTCGTGGTGGATTTGTAATAAGTCAGTGAGACCATGAACCAGACTAAAGAGGTCTCTCTTTGTCCTGGATCCGGACCAACTGAACTGTAACACCGGTGTAACAGCATTTATAGGACGTAACAGCAGCTGCAGATATTTTATGGGATTTTGTGTGAATTTCCATCACTCACCTTGCGGCGAACACAACAGGTATACGGAACCCCGCAGGCTAGTGGGCCGGTACCATTGCAGAAATGGTACTGGTTGACCCCCCAGTCTTTATACTCGTCCCCTCCACAACATGAAAACTGGAAGACAAAAACAGTAGAAGACAAGACAGTTAGGAACTGAGCATGCCATCAGAACAAAAAGGTCCACGTCAAATTAAAATGTGAAACGACAACAAGCTGAAGTTCTTTCAGATGAAACCGACCCTCTGAGTTACAAGAACCCTCTGAGTTAACCCCTTCTGGTCCAACCACATCTTTTCATCCTACACCTGCATATCACAACACCATCAAACAATACCTGTAGTCACATTTTAATCATTATTAACGTCCACAAATCTCCCAAATAAATGTCATATTTTCTAGATAAAATTTCAAACCACCTTTTGTTGCATATAGTCCAAGATGTTCTTGAAGTCCAGGTCATCGTAGTAGTGTTTGATTCCTTCTCGTATACTGCTCTGAAACAAGGCCGACGTCTAGATCAGATGAGAGAGGAGAGGAGGTCGTTGTTAGTATTCAGCAGAGACCCGACGGTGACTAGAGGCTATCGTTAGAGGTAACATATGAGAATGTACATCATTAGAGGTAATATATGAGAATGTACATCATTAGAGGTAATATATGAGAATATTCTCGTAATATTACGACTCTTTCTTGTAAAGTTAAGTCGACACCCTACGACGGCCGTGTCGGGATATAATCGGGCTGATATCGTGTAGTCTGAACCGGACATTAGAGGTCAATGTATTTTGATGTGTTTGGATTATAATTATATTTACTTTGATTCCAGCTTTTAGATGGTCGTCAGTAACACAACATCTCCAACAGTCAGTAGAGCAACACTTATTTACAGAATGAAAACAGTGAAGGAATGAACCGTGGTGTGACGGCACTATTAACTGTAAGACTATGTGTTTATTTCAACTGGACCAAATGTATGAGCTTCAGTTTATTGTGGATCTGGAAAGAAAAACTGCTATTTATGCAGCTGTTTTAGAGAAGTAATTATTGTAATTACTCCTCTCTGAGGGGGTCTAAATGTATGCAACAGAAGATTTGTGGACGTTGGAATATGCAGGAGAAAAATTCAGACCTACCAGAAGTAATGACACCATCAAAAACTGAAAGCTTAAATTTACTCCACAATGAATTTAGTTTTTGCTAACAACGTTCAGTATTCTGGTGTTAAATCAGTCTTTTAGGCAGCATGGAGCAGAAATTGCCAGGCAGTGTTGTTCAAATTAAAATGTGAGAAAGTTTCACAGGAAGTGGGGAGCTTGCAGTTGAGATATCAGGGTTAATTTGAAGAGGAGCGTTTGGTTGGAGAAGGCTTCAGACCCGGTTCAGTGTCAGTGAGTTTTAAATTACCTGAGGCAGCCCGACGGCGCAGCAGAGAGCAACAGTTATTCCAATGTTGTCACTCATCCACAGGTTGACTGCATGGATGCAGCCGCGCACATGGATCAACTCATGCAGGGTTTCACGCTGATGAACAGACCAGAGGAAGACAACAAGAGGAAAGTTTCAGTTTCAAACTCAAACTCAAACTCAACAGTCGCTGCCTCGAAAACAAGAACCAGTGACGTTCTGACACACAGTAGAAAGAGAAAGCTGTAAAAACTAGAAGCTAGAGGAAGGAAAAACAGTTAATTAGCATCAGAGACTGAGCTGCTGCTCATTGACATCCAGCAACAACACACCACGACTGTAGATTAGACTTTAGATTAATATAATACTCTCTCAGTCATAAACACTTCCTCTGAGGCTCTGAGTAAGGAACAAGTACATCACACAGCCGGATGCTAACGCTAATGCTAACACTTCTGAGAGGACAATAAGCTTTGACCAAGAGCCTGGACATTCCTCTACAGCCATGAAACACTACATAACTAAAAGCATCACATACTACAGGGATGTGTATTATATTCAAAGACTAGACAAGTTCATATTCACAAGATTATTATTGTTATATGTTTTATTATTATTATCAGATATTACTTTTGAAAGGAGGGTAGCAGCGTGGGCTCCGTTCAAAATAGCATATTAACGTACTATTCATACTAACATACTATTCATACTAGCATACTATTAATACTAACATACTATTCATACTAGCATACTTACGTACTATTCATACTAACGCATTATTCATACTAGCATACTATTCATACTAACGTACTATTCATACTAGCATACTAGCGTACTATTCATACTAACCTAGCCAACTATTCATAGTAACGTACTATTCATACTAGCATACTATTCATACTAACGTACTATTAATACTAACATACTATTCATACTAGCATACTTACGTACTATTCATACTAACGCATTATTCATACTAGCATACTATTCATACTAACGTACTATTCATACTAGCGTACTATTCATACTAACGTACTATTCATACTAACGTACTATTCATACTAACATACTATTCATACTAGCATACTATGGTACTATTCATACAAGCATACTAACATACTATTCATACTAACATACTAACATACTATTCATACTAGCATACTATTCATACTAACATACTAAAAAAAAACTCTTATAGTATAAGATAATTACCATGTTATTATATTTTATCCATATTGCTGATTCCTAAACTGCATACTCATGATAACACCAACATGTCAGTGTGATTAAATAAAACACATGTCAAACATAATAATAGTGAAGATATAATGATGTAACTAATGATTATTATCAATTAATCTGATGATTATTTCCTCAATTGATGGAGCAGCTCTAATCTGATGAAAGAACCAGACATCATCTCAGTGGGTTCAACATGCTGTCGTGCTGTTAGGAGTCATACATATTAAATAAATGTGTGTATAATGAGCAGGTGTTCCTCTTACCTGTTCATTCAGAGTCTTGTACCCACACAGAGTGTTGATGACCTCTCCTACCTGTGTACAGAGTTTTAGACATTTAGAGAGTCAGAGACAAGACTTCAGGTGCAGTGAGACGACCAGAGACACACCGTGGGACATGAGTGGGAGTAAAGCTGGAGGTGTTCCTGTCCGCCGGCAGCCGGAGCGTGAACTCAAATGTTTGCAGAATGACTGCAGCCCCGACAGGTCGCAGCCGATAACAGCAGAAAGCCAGCCAGCGTTCAGCTAATCAGCTCCTCCATCTCTACGCTGGGAGACTATTGGATGATTCTGTCATTAAATTTCTCCAGCACAGCTCCGCTGCTTCCAGACACACATTATGGGTGTTTAGAGCCGAGCCGAGCCGAGGGTCAGGAGTGATACCGGGCGTACGGAGGGTGGGGGGGGCCACGAGGGACCAACAGTTCATTTAAAGAGAGAACTCTGTTAAAGGCCACGTACCAGACGCTTCTCTCACACTATCAATTACATCTCTGATGTGTAGATAAGTGTTTCTTTCTGCTTTGATGAAGCAGCAGACATCACTAACTCTCAACCACCATCTGCAGGTTCTATAGGATTATCAGGATGCAACATCCCCGATCACATGGTATCAATACATGACAATTAACTGGATGAACTGGTTACTCTGAAATGTGCCTTTATCTCAGAGTCATACCTGCCAACCCTCCCGAGGAGACTCACGTTTTTCATCGTCCTCTCTCGGTTTCCTCCCGGGGTTACAGTTCTCCCGTATTTCTCCTGATTTATGGAAACATTTTCACACTTTTTTTCCTTTTTCTCAGCTTGTTTCTGGAACTGAACAGTGTGTATAATCCCTACTGTTTCCACCCGGACGACAATAGAGCTACACCAATTGTTGTTTCCCGGCGGAAGAGAGCAGATTCTGCTCGCGACACAGAGCAGTTTGAGTTATGTTTAAGCTGCGCTCGCCACAGCGTGCAGCGCCTAACGTTGGGCTTTTGGCGCTGCAGCGAAACGCTACCGTGGCGCGGAGCGAGCCGTTAGAAATAATTCAAATAGAGGTCAAGGTTTCACTCTTTTAAAGTCTCCAGAATGCAGGAAACAAAGTCTCTGAAACTCTGATGTTCCTGGGGGAGGACCAGCAGAACCCCCACTTTGGTTTTAAATCCTCCCTTTTTTTAAGATCTCAAGGTTGGCAGGTATGGCTCAGAGTAGAAACCGAAAGTCTGTGCAAACAAAGAAAAGCTAATTTCATCTATTAAGTGAACATTGTCAGTCTGATCACGGCCTTCCAAGCAATCAATGTGATCCAGATTCCAGAGGACACACGGCCGACTACCTCTCTGAACAGGTGGTTACAGGTTTAGTGTGTATTGTGTTATATACTGTAGTATGTTAAGTGTTTCCTTTCCTTTACAATATATTCACGCTTGAACTGTAGTTTCTCGGGGTGGTTTCACAGCTAACCGGTTACGTGCGGTTTTAACCAACTCTGGTTTCCCATCATATATTATTTATTGGTGAGCACCAAATAAACACATGTGGTGTGAGTTTGATTTCCCAATGGGAGTTCATGATGATCGATCAGTGAGTTTCCTGTCAGCCGATGTGTTCAGTCCTCGTGGTGGATTTGTAATAAGTCAGTGAGACCGTGAACCAGACTAGAGAACTAAGAGGTCTCTCTTTGTCCTGGATCCGGATCAACTGAACTGTAACATCGGTGTGACAGCATTTATAGGACGTAACAGCTGCTGCAGATGTTTCATGGGATTTTGTGTGAATTTCCATCACTCACCTTGCGGCGAACACAACAGGTATATGGAACCCCGCAGGCTAGTGGGCCGGTACCATTGCAGAAATGGTACTGGTTGACCCCCCAGTCTTTATACTCGTCCCCTCCACAACATGAAAACTGGAAGACAAAAACAGTAGAAGACAAGACAGTTAGGAACTGAGCATGCCATCAGAACAAAAAGGTCCACGTCAAATTAAAATGTGAAACGACAACAAGCTGAAGTTCTTTCAGATGAAACCGACCCTCTGAGTTACAAGAACCCTCTGAGTTAACCCCTTCTGGTCCAACCACATCTTTTCATCCTACACCTGCATATCACAACACCATCAAACAATACCTGTAGTCACATTTTAATCATTATTAACGTCCACAAATCTCCCAAATAAATGTCATATTTTCTAGATAAAATTTCAAACCACCTTTTGTTGCATATAGTCCAAGATGTTCTTGAAGTCCAGGTCATCGTAGTAGTGTTTGATTCCTTCTCGTATACTGCTCTGAAACAAGGCCGACGTCTAGATCAGATGAGAGAGGAGAGGAGGTCGTTGTTAGTATTCAGCAGAGACCCGACGGTGGCTAGAGGCTATCGTTAGAGGTAATATATGAGAATGTACATCATCAGAGGTAATATATGAGAATGTACATCATTAGAGGTAATATATGAGAATGTACATCATTAGAGGTAATATATGAGAATGCACATCATTAGAGGTAATATATGAGAATGTATATCATTAGAGGTAATATATGAGAATGTATATCATCAGGAGTATTATATGGGAATGTACATCATTAGAGGTAATATATGAGAATGTACATCATCAGGAGTAATATATGAGAATGTACATCATAAGGGGTAATATATGACGATGTACATCATCAGGGGTAATATATGAGAATGTACATCATTAGAGGTAATATATGAGAATGTACATCGTTAGAGGTAATATATGAGAATGTACATCATCAGGAGTAATATATGAGAATGTATATCGTTAGAGGTAATATATGAGAATGCACATCATCAGAGGTAATATATGAGAATGTACATCATCAGGGGTAATATATGAGAATATACATCATTAGAGGTAATATATGAGAATGCAAATCATTAGAGGTAATATATTAGAAAGCACATCATCAGAGGTAATATATGAGAATGTACATCATTAGAGGTAATATATGAGAATGTATATCATTAGAGGTAATATATGAGAATGTATATCATTAGAGGTAATATACGAGAATGTACATCATCAGGGGTAATATATGAGAATGTACATCATTAGAGGTAATATATGAGAATGCACATCATCAGAGGTAATATATGAGAATGCACATCATCAGAGGTAATATATGAGAATGTACATCGTTAGAGGTAATATATGAGAATGTACTAATAAGATGCTCACCTTGTTTTCAAAGATGAGAGCCGTGGTGAGGCCGATGGCCTGAAGAAGCAGCAGCACACAGAGAACACAGAGGAACTGTAGAGGAAGGAAGAGAACACAGTGATACAGTGTTTATCATTCACACCTGTTCACACCTCTACCAAATAATAATTATTTATATAGCACCTTTCAAAACACAGTTACAGAGTGATTTACAATAAAAACAGAACACATTTAAAACAACAAAAGGTACTAAAAACCAATAACTAAACACATAAAAACCTGAAGGGTAAAACAACTAAAATGTCATAAAACATTAATAAAATCACAGAAAAGCAACCTCATACAATACTAGTAGTACAACCTCATACTATACTAGTAGTAAAACCTCATACTAGACTAATAGTAAAACCTCATACTATACTAGTAGTACAACCTCATACAATACTAGTAGTTGAACCTCATACTATACTAGTAGTTCAACCTCATACTATACTAGTAGTACAACCTTACAGTATACTAGTAGTTCAACCTCACACTTTACTAGTAGTACAACCTCACACTATACTAGTAGTTCCTCACACTATACTAGTAGTAAAACCTCATACTAGACTAATAGTAAAACCTCATACTATACTAGTAGTACAACCTCATACAATACTAGTAGCTGAACCTCATACTATACTAGTAGTTGAACCTCATACTATACTAGTAGTTCAACCTCATACTATACTAGTAGTACAACCTCATACAATACTAGTAGTTGAACCTCATACTATACTAGTAGTACAACCTCATACTATACTAGTAGTACAACCTCATACTATACTAGTAGTTCAACTTCATACTATACTAGTAGTACAACCTCATACTATAGAATTATTTATACTATGTACAGGCAGCATCTTCGGCATAAAAAGGTCTTTGGGGATGAATGAAGGTTTTCAGGCTGTAGTATTAGTGGATCAGTATTAAAGGAGTCTGGATTGGGTTAATCCAGCCTAAAGAGCTGAGAGAAGCAAATATCAGCTCATAAAGGAACATAATGTAAATGTTTCTCAGAGAGGGACATTAACTTTATGGCCTCCTCGGTATGGAATGAGCTGCTCCTCCTCTTCATCACAGCGTGAGCAGAAACATCACTGACTTCCTTTTTTTATTGTGAACTCCGTTTAATCCCTTTTTCTGTTCAGCTTATTTAGCTAAAGCTAATTAGATGGTTGCATAGCAACCACAATAATATATAATAATATATCCCTGCTCCCTTTCAGCTCGTCTTCTCTTATTGGCAAAACCAGCAGCTGCGCTTTTGGTTCGGAGGTGAAGAGAAAGTATCCGAAGTGATCGTTGATTTAAAGGATTTATATGAACTGCTGCTGCATGGCTTTCATGTGTGTGTAATGTGTATATTTACATACAAATACATATATATGTTTAAACTAGGGCTGTCAATTGATTAAAATATTTAATCGCGATTAATCGCACATTTTTTATCTGTTCTAAATGAACCTTAAAGGGAGATTAGTCAAGTATTTAATCCTCTTATCAACATGGGAGTGGATAAATATGCTGCTTTATGCAAATGTATGTATATATTTATTATTGTAAATCAGTTAACAACACAAAACAATGACAGATATTGTCCAGAAACCCTCACAGGTTCTGCATTTAGCATAAAACAATATGCTCAGATCATAACATGGCAAACTGCAGCCCAACAGGCAACAACAGCTGTCAGTGTGTCAGTGTGCTGACTTCACTATGACTTGCCCCAAACTGCATGTGATTATCATAAAGTGGGCATGTCTGTAAAGGGGAGACTCGTGGGTACCCATAGAACCCATTTACATTCACTGATCTGGAGGTCAGAGGTCAAGGGACCCCTTTGAAAATGGACATGACAGTTTTTCCTCACCAACATTTAGTGTAACTTTGGAGCATTATTTAACCTCCTTCATGACCAGCTAGTCGGACCTGGTTGGTACCGATGGCTTCATCAGGTTTTATAGTTTCAGATGATACCGGTATCGGACTTTTCTTCTGCTTTTCTTTCAGACATTTTTTGGACTTTCTTTCTGACATTTTTTGGACAATTTTCGGACATTTTCAGACTTTTTTTCAGATTTGTTTTGGACATTTTCAGACATTTTTCGGACCTTTTTTTTCGAACATTTTTCAGATTTTCTTTGGACAAAAACCTTCACACATTCACATATCTGGAGGTCAGAGGTCAAGGGACCCCTTTGAAAATGGCCACAACAGTTTTTTTTTTAGTGTAAGTTTGGAGCGTTATTTAACCTCCTTCATGACAAACTAGCATCACATGGTTGGTACCGATGGATTCATCAGGTTGTCTAGTTTCATATGATACCAGTATCTTCACTCTAGCTATAAAACTGAGCCGCAACAACCTAAAAATCACAAGTTGCGTTAATGTGTTAAAGAAATTAATGCTGTTAAAACAAATTTGCGTTAACGTGTTATTATGGTTTCTGTTTATTCCCCATTAACTCAGCTGACAACCCAAACTGTATTCAATTCTGAAAATTAAAATGCTACCCTTAAACAAAAGAGTTGTGCACGCACGCACGCATTAAAAGACATGCACTCATGCCCCCCCCCCCCCCTCCTACCATGTGCAGCAGGGTCTTGTTGTCCCGCAGCGACCCCACCATGCCCACCAGAGACACGGTGAACATCACCAGGCCCAGCAGGATCAGCACCACGGCGGGGGCCAGGAAGATGCCCTCCAGGGTTCGGTTCTTCTGCCGTTCCACTTCAGCGTACACCCCGACACAGAGCACACAGAGACCCATCAGCTGGAGGGGGGGGGGAGAAGAGACATGACTCAGTATGAAGAACAAATAGTGTTGAGCTCTTTGAACTATATAGTAATTCTCTGTTGTCTTCTGGTGTGTAGTATTTGTGTGTATTCTAATCTCAAGAGGCCATTCTGGGATAATAAATGCCAAATAAAAATATATCAGTGGGTTTGAGATGGAAATGAACGATTTCTAAGGCAAAGCTTTAATGCCAGAATCGATATATCTGCTTCATCTGAGTCTATGTGGAGGTAGAAGGAAGTTACCGCTTTTATTGTGGTAGTCATATCCGTTCCGTATCCGTCAACCAAAACAAACCTCAGAAAGGATAAAACGTTGGAGGGTCGTCGTGGATACGACCTGCACCCTCACATGTTAAATCCAGCGTGGTAAACACTACACATCCAGTAAAGGATGGAAACACTTTGGGTTTCACACATTGCAGGAAAAGCAGAGCTAGACATCACGGCTAAAGCTGCATGCTAACTCTGTCACGGACAGGAAACGTTATCGTATCGCGGTAACGTGCGGTCCAGCCGGCCGTCGCTCTCGTCTCCGTGGTCAAATGGGCCGACGCTACAACTGTAGAGCACCCATATACTGACATTTCTGTTAAATGCATTGAAACGGCCCCGATGGAGCTGACCATGGATGGATAAAGAGAAGGAGCTGACGGGAGAGCTAGAGACGGCCTTGGAGAAGTTAGAGGAAGTAGACACGTGGGACTACGTCCGCTTTTCAAAATAAGGTGTTAACAAAGGGAACTGTATATACAAAATACATCTATGGAAATAAGATTGATTGGATTATATTCACCAGAAATATAAAACATTACATGTCCCTTATAAAGTAAAAGAAAATACTACTAATCTGTGAGGGAAATGTCTTTATTCTTTGATTTCTGGGTTGCTGCATAATAAATGTAATAAATACATCCTGACAATGATCCTGATATATTTGACTTCAGGACGTCTCTGACTACATACATGCTGAAAATCAAACATTTTTACTGGATTAATTTAGAGATTTTAGAAAGTAAAAGTCACTAGAAGTGTCTGATTCATCTTGTTCCCTTCATGGTCTAGAGTTAAAGAAGTTAACATCAATCCCAATAAATCCCAATTTTGAATCGCAACACTTAAAAATCACAATACATATTGAATCAGCACCAAAGTATGGTGATAGTATAGAATCAGGAGATAGTATAGAATCAGGAGATAGTATAGAATCAGGAGATAGGTGGATCGTCCCAGTCCTAGCTGGTATGCTTCCCGACTCTACCACCAGTTTAATGGTTTGACATAGTTCAGAGGCTGAAACTCAAAGTCTTTTTTTTAAGTCTTTTTTTTAAACCAATAAAATCCCGAAATCCAGACTAATGTAATTCTCTAAGTGGATGTGTTGCTTCTTAAAGCAGGATGAGGCTCCAGACCAAAGCAACTCTATCTCGATCCACTTATAGTGGAATTACACAGAGAATGAAGACGACGGGACATCAGCCCTCTCATTGGAGGTAAGTTCGAGACGCCTGATTGGATGAGCAACACACCTGTGATGACATCATCACAGTTTGCAACAAGCCAACAACAACTGGAAGAAATACCCAGATCCTTTACACAAGTAAACAATACAACAACAACATGGATTCAGCTTCAGAACTTCAAATATCACATGTAAAAGAACTTGTTCTGCATAAAAATTTCCCTTGAGAGTATTTCATTATTATTAATTACACTATTAGACTGTAAATACTGATGCATCCCTACTTAAAGCCAGGGAAGGTAATGTTCTGGCCAACACTAACAGATGTGTAAAATGTGAGACTCCACACATAACGACATACAGTATATACCTGCCAACCCTCCCAATTCTCCCGTTTTTCTCCCAATTTATGGCAAATTTTTCACACCTTTTTGTCCTTTTTGTTATCTCAACCTGTTTCTGGCGCTGTACAGTCTGTATCAGCCCGACTCAGACTCAAAGTTGAGCTTTGCTCGACGCAGAGAGAAGCCTTCGTGGCGCGGCGCTAGCCGTTAGAAATAAGGTGTTTCAGAGCTCAGTGCTGGCGTTGTCGCGGCTTTAAGTAGGATTTTACTGTTGTAGCTGGTCATGGTGGAGCTTTTACTACTTTATATACAGTAAGGCAGTTTTCTCCAGAGGTTTCCAACCTCTGCATCCCACCCATCCAAAGATAAATGTGGGTATTCTTTGTTTTTCTTTTGGACCTTTCTCTGATCTTTGCTTTTTATTGTGAAATATTAAACAGTTATTTATACAAAACCATCTGAAACGTGAAACATGCAGCGCCAACCAGACACAGTTTTTATGTAAAGGTTGGGAATCACTGGTTTAATTTAATACATGGTACATACATGGTAGTACATGCAATACTGGTTTAATACATTAAACAATGTATTGTGTTTTTTATAAGCTTATTACAGCTGTCAGAGTAAAAATGACTTTCCACCGCTGCATCTATCTGCTCCGTGTGCTGGATCAGAGCCTCACAGTGAAGAATGAGCATTAACAAGGTTAAACAGGTCTAAGCTGACAACTGTAAAACATCTGTACATTAGTCAGATGGAGAGTGTTTCTCCTCTGTTTATATTTGACTGATGGAAGAGCTCCAAAAAAGGGACAGAACAACCAGCGTGTTCTTCCCTGCTATTGATTTTCTATCAGAGTCGGGTCCGTCTACTTCAACCCTCCATAAAGCTTTGGCAGATCCAGTTGGCCTGGATCCAAACTCCAGAATCAGCCTTCCTACCTTCACTGCTGCAGTAATGAAGAGAGAAATGAGCTGCAGACTTTAGTACCATCCCGGAAAAAAGACAAAACCTGGAACTGCTGTTGAATCAGTCGTTCCAGGACGATGGAGAGATGGTACCGCCTTGTGGTCTAAGGGTTTATTCACCAGAACCTGATGGGTTCTGACGGTACCATGACTGCTAAACAGTGACACATGGAGCCAGGAAATAGCCTAATCCCAGTATGTATACTGTATGTGTTCAAGCCTGCGTTACAGTAAGGATGGAGCTAGCCAACATGCTTGTGTAACGCTCTAATGCGATGCTGAATGTAGCTGCACGTTATTTACAGTATGATGAGAAAGAAACAGTACGACTCTCACTAAAAGAGGAAATAAAACCAACCAGAACTATTCAACGTTACACCTGCAGCTTTAGTCCTGTTATAAGAATCCAGCTGAAATCACATGAACCAAACTGAGCTGGGCCATGCTGTGCTAAACCACAGCGGTAAGAGGGACAGATATCAGACAGCAGCCATCATATGAAACAGACTCTGGAGCACTAATGGAATCAAACTACTGATGTTTTGGAGCCATATTCAATAATGTGCTTTAGGGTGTTTATATATTGGACAAACAGTCAGGCAGATTGGTGGTGGTGGTGGGGAAGCTAACTGAACATTATTCTGACAATGTTCCTGGAGATCAGGAGTCAGAAACCTGCAGCTCTTTAGCTCCTCTCCAGTGGCTCCCTGTGGATTTATAAAAAAATTAGTTGAAATGAATGACTGGTTTTTGTTTACATTTTCATTTTTATTTATCATTGCTGTAGGTCTATGGTAAGACGGTACGACGGAGTATTAGGGCCACATTGAGGAAAAAAATAAATCTGAGATTTCAAGAATAAAGTCGTAATATTACGAGAATAAAGTCATAATATTATAAAGTAGTAATTTTACGTGTTATTTCCTTTTTTTCTCGTAAAGTTACGACTTTATTCTCTTAATATTACGTCTTTTTTTCTCATAAAGTTATGACTTTATTCTCGTTATATTACGACTTTTTTTTCTCGTGAAGTTATGACTTTATTCTCGTAATATTACGACTTTTTTTCTCGTAAAGTTATGACTTTATTCTCGTAATATTACGACTTTTTTTTCTCGTTAAGTTATGACTTTATTCTCGTAATATTACGCCTTTTTTTCTTGTAAAGTTATGACTTTTTTCTCGTAATATTACAACTTTTTTTTCTCGTAAAGTTATGACTTTATTCTCGTAATATTACGACTTTTTTTCACGTTAAATTATGACTTTATTCTCGTAATATTACGACTTTCTTCTTGTAAAGTTCTGACTTTATTCTCGTAATATTACGACTTTTTTTCAAGTTAAATTATGACTTTATTCTCGTAATATTACGACTTTTTTCTTGTAAAGTTATGACTTTTTTCTCGTATTATTACAACTTTTTTCTCTTAAAATTACGTCTTTTTTTCTCATAAAGTTATGACTTTATTCTCGTAATATTACGACTTTTTTTCTCGTAAAGTTATGACTTTATTCTCGTAATATTACGACTTTTTTCTTGTAAAGTTATGACTTTTTTCTTGTATTATTACAACTTTTTTCTCGTAAAATTATGACTTTATTCTCGTAATATTACGACTTTTTTTCTCGTTAAGTTATGACTTTATTCTCGTAATATTACGACTTTTTTTCTCGTAAAGTTATGACTTTTTTCTCGTAAAGTTATGACTTTATTCTCGTAATATTACGACTTTTTTCTTGTAAAGTTATGACTTTTTTCTCGTATTACAACTTTTTTCTCGTAAAATTATGACTTTTTTCTCGTAATATTATGACTTTTTTCTAGTAAAGTTATGACTTTTTTCTCGTATTATTACAACTTTTTTCTCGTAAAATGATGACTTTATTCTCGCAATATTATGACTTTATTCTTGTAATCTCAAATTTTTTTCCCTCAATGTGACTCTAATACTCCGTAGTACATTTCCACTTTGGCCCTCACTGCATTAGACTTATATACTATATACTTAGACTATAAACTGTGTTACCTTCATCACAATGATCAAATGTTTTGTGGCTCCAGACAGATTTTGTTTTTTTGATAGTAAAGGTTGGTGACTCCTGCTGGAGATAAAGCTGCTGTAGGGGTGAGATGGAGGAACAAAACACCGGGTTTGGTTTAATAAAAGGAAACTGTGTTAGGAAGTGTTGGAAATACTGAAATAGGCCTCGTTTAAATCTGTGCCTCACTCATCCCATTCATAAATGGCCTCAACTATGGCGAGCTGTTTTAACATTTAACTGCTCAGCTTGACTATCCTGAATTAACATTAGAGATATCTATAACGTCATTGTGACTAGTCCAAACGACAGTTAGAGATATCTGTAGTTCAGTTCTGACTATCCTAAATAACAGTTACAGATATCTATAACCTCATTATGACTAGTCAGAGTTGTTGTCATGACGATGCTCATCAAGCTTCCCATTGGATATCGGCCCAACAAAGCACCTGAACAGCGTCAGCAGAAGCTTTTGCTAACTTGGATAGTTCGGTAAAGTGTGAAAGATATTCACAGACTCAAACTTCCCGGATCAATAACTCATCAGAGAAACAGAGTTCAAACACCAACGAGGGCTCTTTCTAACCGTAGTGAGGTTAGACAACGAGCTACAAGCTCATTTTAATCACAACCGGCCTTTAGTCCTCCGAGCTGGACACATAACATCGGTCTGTATGTGCAGCCGGCTGTGAGACGAGAGGTTCAGGGACCGCTGGGGATCAGATAGTTAGAACATGACATGAAACAGAAAAAGAGCTCATCATCGAGGAATCTGTGGCCAACGAGAGCTTCGTTCACTACAGAGTTGTGGTAGAAATGTACAGCCTGTTGTAGATTTAATGTCTCCAGACACACTTTATAAACCCATACGGCTACATATCATGATTTAATATATTGCGATATATCCCGATACTGTAAGCAAGGTGATATATCGCAATTTGTTAAACCTAATTTTAGGAAAACTGTCCTAGTAAAAGAACACCACCATATGCATAAAATCTGAGTTTTAAAAAGTTGACTTTTTAATGCAATCTGAACAGAAGGATCTGTATTAGCCTTCATCAAAGTCTCTGTAACATCGAACATCACAGCTCTACTTTGAGAGGACACACACACTGAGAGGGTACATCTCTTTACAAATTAAATAAGGTATTGACTCAGTCAATCTTTTTGCATGTAAACTGTTATTACTTAAAAATCAATACTGCTTTTTTGAGAATTCTAGATATCTGTAATTACATTTAGACTATCCCTAACTCCAGTTAGAGAGATCTACATCCTCATTCTGACTAGTCAACATTTAATATTAGATATCTAAAAAGGATAATACAGATATCTACAGCTGAGGGGAATTAAAGATATCTGGAATTATGACTAGTCAGAATTAAATTGTAGATATCCACAATTCTGCAACTGAATTGTGGATATCCGTGATGAGGAACCCCATACACATGAATGGCAAAAGTAGTTTGAATCGTACTAGACAAAATGTAATTAGGGATATCTTGAATTAGAGTTTTGACTCGTCAGAATGACGCTGCAGATATCTGTAATGAATATCCTGTGTAGTATCTTGCCGTACTTAACACACCTTTGCTTATTTGGATGAAATCTAAATGTGAATTGGTTCATCAGTCTGGTGTTAGCATCAGATTAAAACAGTGTGAACAGTAAAACTTTACTGAAGTAAACTGCTGTTTGTTGGCTCACCGTTCTCCTAATGAACCAGGATGCTGTGAACACGCCAAGACCAGATATTAGAACTGAGTTTGGAATAATTCACTCTGTGCAAGAAAACTTTACCTGTCTACATGTCAGACAGGTAGGTATCATAATTAAAGCTGCAGTAGGCGAGATCGGCGCAAATATGATTTAAAAAAGTTATTTTTATTAAACGGCCGCTATATGGTGACAGTAGAACATGAAACAGGTAACCTGAGTTAAATCCTGTTCCTCTGTGTCCTACTGTGTCCTCCGGTGCTCCTAACGGCATCTGAAGGATTTCACTTACCGGAGGAAAACAAGGTCCGCTGCCCAGCTGCAGTCTATGAGAGCCGGCTGTCAATCACTCTGAACTCCGACCAAACGGTCAAACTAGGCAGCGCTGATCAGATATGAATCAATATTCTGTTACTGTAATGACTATTTCTCTCCTCAGATGTTCTCAGAATCATCTTGGAGTTACTGTTTAGCTGTAAAATGAGAAAGTTTGTTACGCGGCCGCCATTGTAAAATCTGTTGAAGGAAGCCAAGTTCTGGTCACATGACCGGAGCACAGCCAATAGGAACGCTCTCTCTCTCTGAAATGACCTGTGATTGGTCAAAATCTGCCGTCACGGGGCCAGTTTTATCTAAAGCCTGAAAACAGAGACATGAGGAGGAGCAGAAGTCTAGTTTTCTCTCAGAACACTTGAATTACAATATGATGAAAGGTTATTATGGGAGGTTTGCCAAATTATGCCCAAAAATTGTTGCCTACTGCCACTTTAATCATAACATGAACCTGATTGGTTGAATTAGCAACAGAAGCTCCTTTGAGTCTGGTCCTATTTTCTGTCGGCGGAAGTATTTACCCACATCCCCCCTTCCCTTTAAGGGGATACAACGCCCTGCACCACCAGACATCACTGTGCATTATCTCAATACCAAATACAATTATTAATATATATCAGTATACTGTTTTATTATCAGACTGTCCAATATTATAGTATTAACAACAGATTAGGAGGATGCATTAGGAGGATGCAGTAGGAGGATGCATGGTGTCTGAGGTGCTAATGTCTCTCTTCACCAGCTAGCTTGTACACAGAGAATTCCCAACCAAATCCCATTGGAAAATATAGCAACTTAACATTGCTATGCTCAATAACAAAAAACACATATTATTATCACAATTTATATCTTTTTCTCTATTCTTTATAGTCTCCTGGTAAATACGGGATGCATCCGAGCCAACACACAGCTTTTAATACCAATGCAATCTCATCTATAACCCGTCTCACGCTGCAGCGGTGATCAGGTCGATGCTCGCTGCAGTTTGAGGCGAATCCGTGATTTAAATGTAAACTGTGATCCGATGAGTCGTGCACGTTGTTCGGGGTGTGTGCCGAATTGCACAGTATATCGTATAAACTCGTAATATGCTTGATGTGGTGTTGTGAAACGCGTGTGCGCGGCTGCAGCAGACAGAACATTTAAACGCAGGTTTTTCTGAATGGAGTCTGGTGAGATGACTCACTGATGCTGCTGGAGGGTTCGAGTCCTCCTCAGTAAAACAGACACTCTGCTGCTATAGATGTGTATAAATGAACCGGAAACTCACCGAGAAGAGCATCGAGTAGATGTTTAGTGTGAATTTGATGAAGTAGTAGAAGTGGTTTGTTTTCCTCAGCTCGGAGTAGGACGGCATGGCTGCTGACATCAGGGAGGCGAGCTAACAGAAGCTAACAGAAGCTAACAGGCTAACAGGCTAACAGGTTCAGCTCAGGCTTTATCTAAACAACAGCAAATGAAACATCAGATATCAGTGAAATGAAGAAGAGAGCTAACTGATGTTTAGATGTGTGTCAGCACTCATCTCTCTCATCGTAACAAACCGAGACAGAATCACTTCCGTGCGGCCGGAGCCAGGCCACGCTTTGTTTTGACTACACTCTTAAAGGGGCCGTGAACGCATCCTCCTGATTTAACTGGATTAAAGCGGCAGCAGGCAACAATTTTTTGGCATAATTTGGCAGAAAATCCCATAATAACCTTTCAGCATATTGTAATTCAAGTGTTCTGAGAGAAAACTAGACTTCTGCTCCTCCTCATGTCTCTGTTTTCAGGCTTTAGATAAAATCTAGCCCGTGACGGCAGATTTTGACCAATCACAGGTCATTTCAGAGAGAGAGCGTTCCTATTGGCTGTGCTCCGGTCATGAGACCAGAACTTGGCTTCCTTCAACAGATTTTACAATGGCGGCCGCGTCACAAACTTTCTCATTTTACAGCTAAACAGTCACTACAAGATGATTCTGAGAACATCTGAGGAGAGAAATAGTCATTACAGTAACAGAATATTGATTCATATCTGATCAGCGCTGCCTAGTTTGACCGTTTGGTCGGAGTTCAGAGTGATTGACAGCCGGCTCTCATAGACTGCAGCTGGGCAGCGGACCTTGTTTTCCTCCGGTAAGTGAAATCCTTCAGATGCCGTTAGGAGCACCGGAGGACACAGTAGGACAGAGAGGAACAGGATTTAACTCAGGTTACCTGTTTCATGTACTACTGTCACCATATAGCGGCCGTTTAATAAAAACAACTTTTTTAAATCATATTTGCGCCAATATCACATACTGCAGCTTTAAGCTGCTTTTATTCATTTATAACATCATGTTGTGTTTAGTTTCAACTATAACACATTGTTTTTTCAATGTTTATTGTTTGTGAAATATTAAAAACTATAACAAGATTATTATATTCCATTTCTTAATATCTGTTTCTCCTATATTTTATTATCCAGCACTATATCACTTTCTGCACTACATTCACTTTTTCTTTAAATAATCCTGCATGTCAGTTGTTTACCCTGCACTATATTCATTTTTAACAGTTTTTCTGCACATTGCATATCTTGTTTTATACTCTGTATTACTTACATGTGTCTTGTTACTACTTGTGTCGTTTTACTAACATGTGTACTACTCACCTGTGACGTTTTTACTAATATGTTTGCACTATGGAACTGTGATGCTGGAAACTTGAATTTCCCTCGGGATCAATAAAGTTACTATCTATCTATCTATCTATCTATCTATCTATCTATCTATCTATCTATCTATCTATCTATCTATCTAAGATATTTTGACATTGAGGTCAGAAGTAGTAGACTAGTCCCTGTAGTAGAAAAACAGCTGTGGAACCTGAGGACAACAATCTACCTGTAAAAAAGTAAACACATTTTATTTAAAACAAAAAAATAAATAAATCAATAAACAGGATGAAAACAGAATGACCACTCTCTAAAAAAAAAAAAGTATAAGCTGCTCAGTTTTGATAGTTTTATCAAGTTTTCTTTTATCAAATTGATTTTTAAATGTGTGAACAATCTCGCCCCAGCTGTACTTTGTCCAGATGTCACAAAACGAATAGATAATAACACCACTAGTGGATCAACAGATGGTAACTGCAGAGTGGCACAGCGCAACACCAGCATATGAATTTCCTCTTGCGGGATAATAAAGTTGACCTTTGACCTTTGAAAAGGAATTCATTTCTGGAATGCCATACCAACGGAAATGAAAATACAACCTGACCTGAAAACATTTAATGAAAAGGTGAAACACTGGCTGAAACTAAACCACCAAATCACTTATTTCTGATTGGGAACATGCATATGTAAATTTATTGTAATGTACAATGTTATAATATGTGATTTTATGTATGATGTTTGTATTATGTATTTTTATTTTTTTCTTAAAAGCCTAACCAGGGACAAGGTCTTCAAATTAGCTAGAGGTCCTATATACACTGCATCAGTTGCACTTTAATTAAGTGTAACAATGCCTACATGTGTTGCCCCTGTCAAATAAATAAATAAATAAAAAATAAATAAAATAATTTGGGTCATAGTAACATAATAACAGGTTACAGACATACAGCCAGTGAGGTTTAAAGGTAATGAATCCTTATTGCATTATTTTTCTCCTCATGTGATCTTGAAAAAACGATTCAAATGAATGTGACCAGAATGTGCACGAGTCAAAACACACTTAAAACACACTTAAACATGCTTTAGAAATGTACATTAGTTACTAGCTGTAATGCATTACTTCTAGCCTCAGCTAATCCCTCTTGCTTCAGGTTGCGTCAGTTGTTGCCACCACTTGTTGGATATATTTGGCGTGCTTGTGTACATTACTGATGCATTCACAAATAGGTTTACACACTTGTAAGCTGCCCATGTGTTCACCCAAGTGATTATCAGCGCATGTGTTTATTCCCATCTTTACAAGTCGCTTTGTATTTTTATTAGAATCACTAGTTTCACTTCCCGACCTGCTCGGTCCTGGACAGAGTTACGTTTACGGTGCTGTGGAGCATCGTTTCAGTTTCCGGTGATGTGCAACCTCACCTGCTGTGTACGCTTCATCGTGTGTTGCAGAGAGAAGCAGCTATGAGTCACATCAGGTCACAGCTGATGAATTACTGGAGTCCTCCAACCAACATTATCCTCTTTAAACATCCTCACTTATTATGTCTGTCATCTGCTCTGTGGCTGACCTGATGACCTCTGACCTTATGCCAGAGAGGACCAATCAAAAAGAGATTTTCATAAATACAATATAGAGAGGCGAAGTCCCGCCCCTTCCTGTGACCACCATGGAACCTTATTTCAGAAAAAATATGAATGGTAGTCAACGGAGAGATTAATATTTATTTGATCCTGTTTGAATTGCTCCATGAATCACACAGATGATGTTTTAACATTTAAAACATAATTTATCAAGTCCAGAAAGTCTCAGTTTGTCGTAGTATCATTTAGTTTAGTGTGAAACCGCTCAGTCAACTACATCTCTCGTCGTCACCAACTCTAGCTAGTTAGCTAACGTAGCTCTGTTCCAGTCCCAGATGAACCGTTATCTGACCTGATGTGTTTTATCAGTCAGGAAGAGAAAGAAGGATCAGAGCAGTTGCTGGTGTGAGTTCATCTCAGTAGGAAACACTCAGACATCGTAGCTTCAGAGAGAGAGACGTCACTAACGCACTTTAACTAATGATGTATTTTCAGTCTGATACTTCAACAGTTTTACTACAAACTGAGACTTTCTGGACTTGATAAATTATCTTTTAAATGTACAAACATCATCTGTGTGATTCATGGAGCAATTCAAACAGGATCAAATAAATATGTATCTCTCTAAGTTGACTAACAGTCATATAGTGTACCTCCAATGCATGCTGGGATTGCATCTAGTCCCACATGATCATGAACAAGAAGAAGAGAGGAATGAATGATCGTGCTCTGCTCAGTAAAATCCATAAAGCTCATCTTTCTTCTCCAACTCGTCATCATATTCATTGATGCTCGTTGAATGAATTAAACCTGTCACCTCTGAGAACACTCTGAGGGTGAAACAGTCTCACACCTTTCACAAGTAATTGAGTTTAACTGTTCAGAGAGAGGTAGAGAGACAGTCAGGCCAAGCTGCTGGAAGCAATCGAAAGGTCAGATATAACTTTTGGAATTCAGAAATGTTTTCATGTCTCCTTCCCCCCCCGGGATCAGTCTGGAGACAGTCTGCAGGGAGCGGATTGAGTTTAAATTCAGAAACCAGCTCATTTTTTCTGTTAAGTCATCTGGATCCACACACACACACACACACACACACACACACACACACACACACACACACACACACACACACACACACACACAACTAAAACTCTCAGGTAACCAGTGACGGGCAGCGGGGATCGGTGTGAAAAAAGTGCAGTGCAATAATCAATTAATCAATCACTTAATTTCCACCATTTCTGACCAAACAGCCCGACGGTGTGCACATAGACTAGATATGGTGAAGGCTGTGTATGTTCTGTGTATGTTCTGTGTATGTTCTGTGTATGTTCTGTATGTTTGTGTGACTGATCTACTTCCTATCCTCTCACTGACATCCTGACACGTTGTCCAGCTAGCAGCAATTATATTAATTATTCCTGCTGTCTTATCTTCTTCCACTGATACTAAGATTAGATGAGATTCGTCCTGTTCATTACAAGTTCACACCTTTACGAAGTCTAATAAGAAGAAGAGGAGCAGAGCTGGTGTGATGGAGCTTGTTCACACATGGTGAGGAGAGTCGGGTGGTGCTGACAGCTGGATTCAAGAAACACTGTTTTAACTTCTATCTGCAGTTGGAGGTTATGTGACACTGTTGAAGTCTCCACCCAGCAGACATCCCTCCTAAAATAAATTGTAACCTGTCTTAAAATTTTGAGTTAGGCAAACTAAGAAACTTCAGTTGTTTGCACATAAATCTGAGTTTCTCAAACTCTGAATAAATAGTTGAGGTGACAAAATAGTCCCATCAACTTTATACTTTAAGTTTTTTAGTGATACCAACAAGACGTTTCAAGTTGTACAAACCTAAATCTAGTTGAGACAACATAGAATGACTAGTATTGATATCTTGAGTTGTACAAACATAATAATACAAGTTGGCTCAACTAAGTTTCTTGTTGAATTAACTTATATATTTTTAAGGCAGCCGGGTTACTTTTTAAGGTGAAGATCAACAAATTCCACTTGGTGACAGACGGGTCAAACACACACAGGACTTTGACCTTTGACCCAGGAGAGAGCTGCTGGTGACAGCTGATTATACTGTAAACTGACAGAGGAAGAGGTGGACACACTCCGTATCCCTGCGTCCCCTTACCAAAAAGAAGTTTATTCAAGTGTGTTATTAGTACACTGCTTTTAAACTTATAATAAGGTAGTATATTTCTGTTAATTTTTATGTGATATACTTAAAGGGGCTATATGTAAGAATCAGAAATTGCTTGTTCACAGCGACACCTGTGGCCGCAATGTCAACGAAAGTCAGCGTCCTGTTGCTCGCGCTCGCCCGTGTAAACGCGCTACCTGAATGTGAGCGAGCGTCCGTCAAAACAGTGAGACGACACACGTCAGCTAAAACCACAATATCACTCTATATTTCCCCTGCTTGGCAGTAATGTTAGCTGACCAGACGAGGGTCTCTCCATGAATCAATGCTGATTCTAGTGCTGGCTTTTCCTGTCTCGGCCCGCCGACACGGAGGAAACGGGGGGGGGGAGACGGTCGGGGGGGGGGGGAGACAGCGACACCCGGTCGGGGGGGGAGGGGGAGACCGACACCCGGTCGAGACGATAACGTAACTCTCTGCGGAGCTCCGTCACTTCACAAGACACGGGAAACCTCTGTTGGTCTGGAGGAGCTGCAGCAGTTATTTCTGCAAAAACGTCCACTGCACATTCACCAGATATTCTCAGAGCTAAACTAACTCTTCTGCAGTGTGTAGTGTGCGCGCGTTCACGTGGAGGTGGAGCGAGCCGAGCGGGTGAGAACGAGCGCGGTGTGCAAACAGGCAGGAGCAGACAGCAGGAGCAGAGGTCCGCGCGCTCGCGTACCCACACGCGAGCGCGCATGGGATACCGACCCGTTAAGATTTATGCGCGTGATAAGTTACAAATAGTCCCTTTAACAAAATTATACTTAAGTATACTTGGCTTCTACTGACAAGTATACAGGAAAGTCTGAGTGTGCTTGGCTTACAGGCCTACTCGTACTTTATCTTTTGATCGAGGTATACTTAAGAAAAGTATAATGAAGTATTCTTGCCTTATAGGCCTACAGAAGGGTATACTTGGCTTGTAGTTGTGCTTACTTTTTCATAGAGCAGCCCATTAAAGTGTGTGAGAGTTGGTAAAATAATGTTTTGATCTGAATTTACTTCAATTCATCAAGAACTTTCTAAGTTTTTGGATTCTCCGTTCACCGTGGAGACATGCGAGGACAACATATTTTATTTGTTTTTTTTAATCTCATCACAAATCATCAAGTCAAATAGCAAAAGGAGCAAGTCGCTTTATGTCATTGGCTAAATACTATAGGTTAAAGTATACATAGTGTACTTTCATGAACTAAGAAGCAGAGATACTCACACGTCATTTTTTCAAGTCCAAGTCAAGTTTCAAGTCACTGTGTAGTGCAGACTGGAATCTACTTCAAAGTATACTTTTATAAACTAAAAAGTGGACCAATTTAGTCCTAAGAAGTATTAAAGTAGTACACATACAAGTATACAACTAGTACACTGATATTAGTATCCATACTACATAAAGTATACTTGGGAAATATATACTTAAAGGCAGGGTTGACGATGTTCTCCAGCGATCCATTACTGACGAGCTCTAAAAAAGTACCTGAAAAGATCCGTCATCTGTAGCTGCTGTAATCCTGTAAAAACGTCTACCAATCACTGCCTCGAGGTCCGCTTGGAAAGAACCAATCAGATGCCTCCCTGCCTCCCTGCTCGTTCTCTACCCTTGGCGTGCACCAGCCTGAATTCAAAGCGCGTCGCCGCCGCACGTTTCCTGGAGAATGGAAGAGAAAACTCAGCTCTGCAGTAGCTCTGCACAGGTTACTGTCATGAGGAAGCGTTGTTGAGTTGAGGTCCTCTCTCCGCTCTGTGTCTGTGATGTAGTTACGATGCGGCGGTGCTCGTTCATGTGTGTGGGGGGGGGGCGTTGCCTTTGAAGGAGCCCCGAGGGGGGGGGGGGTTTAGACGGAGCTCCTGAGGCGATGCTACTTTCACATTATGCTAGCTCTCCAACATCGTCGACCCGATCTTTAACTTTACTTAAGTATACTTCATAAAATATACTTGAAGTGTGCTACTGTTCCATAAAGCTCCAGCCTCCACTGCACCACCACGTAGGGACAGTTTGATGAGTTGGGATAGAAGACGTGGTGCATCCCGTCTGGTTGGACACCGTCCTCCATCTCTGTCTCCACTCATTTCCTAAATAGAAAATAGCAGCAAGCACATCTCCAAATCTTGATCAGTATCTGGTGCCAGGTAGTGGTACGAACAGAAGAAACAAATAAAACAGATAAAGAGTATTTTTTAGTTTATTCTGGGCAAACAAACAAACGTGTTTCAGCTGTAAGACGTCATCAACGTTAAACGTGAACGCTGATGACTCTAAAAGACTCTTTATCTGTGAGTGCCGGTGATGTTTGTTTCTTCCACTCATTTCCTGTCATCTCTCTCCGGTCTGCTGTAATAACGCCATCACACCTCGGATGATGTTTCTCTGTGATGAAATACGCAGCTGAATGGAGGAATGATGCCATTTTAAAGCTATCATCACTACCTATTACAACAAGGATGCTGTTGTCATATTCAGTCCTGTTACTGCTCCTGTACAGTCCGGATCTCCTCTCACTGTGACTGTCTCTCCTCAGACTCATCATCTCCATCACAACAGCTGATGAGAACGTGATGCTCAGTATCAGCAGCAGTAGTGATGCTCAGTATCAGCAGCTGTAGTGATGCTCAGTATCAGCAGCAGTAGTGATGCTCAGTATCAGCAGCAGTAGTGATGCTCAGTATCAGCAGCAGTAGTGATGCTCAGTATCAGCAGCAGTAGTGATGCTCAGTATCAGCAGCAGTAGTGATGCTCAGTATCAGCAGCAGTAGTGATGCTCAGTATCAGCAGCAGTAGTGATGCTCAGTATCAGCAGCAGTAGTGATGCTCAGTATCAGCTCCAGTAGTGATGCTCAGTATCAGCAGCAGTAGTGATGCTCAGTATCAGCAGCAGTAGTGATGCTCAGTATCAGCTCCAGTAGTGATGCTCAGTATCAGCAGCAGTAGTGATGCTCAGTATCAGCAGCAGTAGTGATGCTCAGTATCAGCTCCAGTAGTGATGCTCAGTATCAGCAGCAGTAGTGATGCTCAGTATCAGCAGCAGTAGTGATGCTCAGTATCAGCAGCAGTAGTGATGCTCAGTATCAGCTCCAGTAGTGATGCTCAGTATCAGCTCCAGTAGTGATGCTCAGTATCAGCAGCAGTAGTGATGCTCAGTATCAGCTCCAGTAAAGATGCTCAGTATCAGCAGCAGTAGTGATGCTCAGTATCAGCTCCAGTAAAGATGCTCAGTATCAGCTCCAGTAGTGATGCTCAGTATCAGCAGCAGTAAAGATGCTCAGTATCAGCAGCAGTAGTGATGCTCAGTATCAGCTCCAGTAAAGATGCTCAGTATCAGCTCCAGTAAAGATGCTCAGTATCAGCTCCAGTAAAGATGCTCAGTATCAGCTCCAGTAGTGATGCTCAGTATCAGCTCCAGTAGTGATGCTCAGTATCAGCTCCAGTAGTGATGCTCAGTATCAGCAGCAGTAATGATGCTCAGTATCAGCAGCAGTAGTGATGCTCACTATCAGCAGCAGTAGTGATGCTCAGTATCAGCAGCAGTAGTGATGCTCAGTATCAGCTCCAGTAGTGATGCTCAGTATCAGCAGCAGTAGTGATGCTCAGTATCAGCTCCAGTAAAGATGCTCAGTATCAGCAGCAGTAGTGATGCTCAGTATCAGCAGCAGTAGTGATGCTCAGTATCAGCAGCAGTAGTGATGCTCAGTATCAGCAGCAGTAGTGATGCTCAGTATCAGCAGCAGTAGTGATGCTCAGTATCAGCAGCAGTAGTGATGCTCAGTATCAGCAGCAGTAGTGATGCTCAGTATCAGCTCCAGTAGTGATGCTCAGTATCAGCAGCAGTAAAGATGCTCAGTATCAGCAGCAGTAGTGATGCTCAGTATCAGCTCCAGTAAAGATGCTCAGTATCAGCTCCAGTAAAGATGCTCAGTATCAGCTCCAGTAAAGATGCTCAGTATCAGCTCCAGTAGTGATGCTCAGTATCAGCTCCAGTAGTGATGCTCAGTATCAGCTCCAGTAGTGATGCTCAGTATCAGCAGCAGTAATGATGCTCAGTATCAGCAGCAGTAGTGATGCTCACTATCAGCAGCAGTAGTGATGCTCAGTATCAGCAGCAGTAGTGATGCTCAGTATCAGCTCCAGTAGTGATGCTCAGTATCAGCAGCAGTAGTGATGCTCAGTATCAGCTCCAGTAAAGATGCTCAGTATCAGCAGCAGTAGTGATGCTCAGTATCAGCTCCAGTAAAGATGCTCAGTATCAGCAGCAGTAGTGATGCTCAGTATCAGCTCCAGTAAAGATGCTCAGTATCAGCTCCAGTAGTGATGCTCAGTATCAGCTCCAGTAGTGATGCTCAGTATCAGCAGCAGTAAAGATGCTCAGTATCAGCTCCAGTAGTGATGCTCAGTATCAGCTCCAGTAGTGATGCTCAGTATCAGCTCCAGTAGTGATGCTCAGTATCAGCAGCAGTAATGATGCTCAGTATCAGCTCCAGTAGTGATGCTCAGTATCAGCAGCAGTAGTGATGCTCAGTATCAGCAGCAGTAGTGATGCTCAGTATCAGCAGCAGTAGTGATGCTCAGTATCAGCAGCAGTAGTGATGCTCAGTATCAGCTCCAGTAGTGATGCTCAGTATCAGCAGCAGTAGTGATGCTCAGTATCAGCAGCAGTAGTGATGCTCAGTATCAGCTCCAGTAGTGATGCTCAGTATCAGCAGCAGTAGTGATGCTCAGTATCAGCAGCAGTAGTGATGCTCAGTATCAGCAGCAGTAGTGATGCTCAGTATCAGCTCCAGTAGTGATGCTCAGTATCAGCTCCAGTAGTGATGCTCAGTATCAGCAGCAGTAGTGATGCTCAGTATCAGCTCCAGTAAAGATGCTCAGTATCAGCAGCAGTAGTGATGCTCAGTATCAGCTCCAGTAAAGATGCTCAGTATCAGCTCCAGTAGTGATGCTCAGTATCAGCAGCAGTAAAGATGCTCAGTATCAGCAGCAGTAGTGATGCTCAGTATCAGCTCCAGTAAAGATGCTCAGTATCAGCTCCAGTAAAGATGCTCAGTATCAGCTCCAGTAAAGATGCTCAGTATCAGCTCCAGTAGTGATGCTCAGTATCAGCTCCAGTAGTGATGCTCAGTATCAGCTCCAGTAGTGATGCTCAGTATCAGCAGCAGTAATGATGCTCAGTATCAGCAGCAGTAGTGATGCTCACTATCAGCAGCAGTAGTGATGATCAGTATCAGCAGCAGTAGTGATGCTCAGTATCAGCTCCAGTAGTGATGCTCAGTATCAGCAGCAGTAGTGATGCTCAGTATCAGCTCCAGTAAAGATGCTCAGTATCAGCAGCAGTAGTGATGCTCAGTATCAGCTCCAGTAAAGATGCTCAGTATCAGCAGCAGTAGTGATGCTCAGTATCAGCTCCAGTAAAGATGCTCAGTATCAGCTCCAGTAGTGATGCTCAGTATCAGCTCCAGTAGTGATGCTCAGTATCAGCAGCAGTAAAGATGCTCAGTATCAGCAGCAGTAGTGATGCTCAGTATCAGCAGCAGTAGTGATGCTCAGTATCAGCAGCAGTAATGATGCTCAGTATCAGCAGCAGTAGTGATGCTCAGTATCAGCAGCAGTAGTGATGCTCAGTATCAGCAGCAGTAGTGATGCTCAGTATCAGCAGCAGTAGTGATGCTCAGTATCAGCAGCAGTAGTGATGCTCAGTATCAGCAGCAGTAGTGATGCTCAGTATCAGCAGCAGTAGTGATGCTCAGTATCAGCAGCAGTAGTGATGCTCAGTATCAGCAGCAGTAGTGATGCTCAGTATCAGCAGCAGTAGTGATGCTCAGTATCAGCAGCAGTAGTGATGCTCAGTATCAGCAGCAGTAGTGATGCTCAGTATCAGCAGCAGTAATGATGCTCAGTATCAGCAGCAGTATGATGCTCAGTATCAGCAGCAGTAGTGATGCTCAGTATCAGCTCAGTATTGATGCTCAGTATCAGCAGCAGTAGTGATGCTCAGTATCAGCTCAGTAGTGATGCTCAGTATCAGCACAGTAGTGATGCTCAGTATCAGCAGCAGTAGTGATGCTCAGTATCAGCAGCAGTAGTGATGCTCAGTATCAGCAGCAGTAGTGATGCTCAGTATCAGCAGCAGTAAAGATGCTCAGTATCAGCAGCAGTAGTGATGCTCAGTATCAGCAGCAGTAGTGATGCTCAGTATCAGCAGCAGTAGTGATGCTCAGTATCAGCTCCAGTAGTGATGCTCAGTATCAGCTCCAGTAGTGATGCTCAGTATCAGCAGCAGTAGTGATGCTCAGTATCAGCAGCAGTAGTGATGCTCAGTATCAGCAGCAGTAGTGATGCTCAGTATCAGCAGCAGTAGTGATGCTCAGTATCAGCTCCAGTAGTGATGCCTCAGTATCAGCAGCAGTAGTGATGCTCAGTATCAGCAGCAGTATGATGCTCATATCAGCTCAGTAGTGATGCTCAGTATCAGCAGCAGTAGTGATGCTCAGTATCAGCAGCAGTAAAGATGCTCAGTATCAGCAGCAGTAAAGATGCTCAGTATCAGCAGCAGTAGTGATGCTCAGTATCAGCAGCAGTAGTGATGCTCAGTATCAGCAGCAGTAGTGATGCTCAGTATCAGCAGCAGTAGTGATGCTCAGTATCTGCTGTTCCTGGGTAGTCTGGAGGAATATTCCAGTATCTGATGACAGAAGGAACAAGATGGCTCCATCAGTATCAGCAGCCGGGGCTCATCGGGCTGATCGGGCTCATCGGGCTGATTGGACTGATTGGACTGGATCATATCATCAGCAGTGGTGAAGTAAACAACTTGTCATCATAATCATCCTCGTTCACATCACCTGCCACTAACTTGTTTTTCTGCTGGCTGTGATTGGCTCTACTAAACCCTTCAATCACAAAGAGTGAGTCTGAATAACCAGCAGCTATGAAGTTCAACAGTCACAATATTATGACTGTAAGGAAGTTTTCATTCAACTCATCTTAAATCATTTATTCTCATGAATTCAAGCCCGGTTTGCTTTTCTAAGTTTGGTGAGCAGATCGTCTGCTAATATTAAAATAAAAGTCTATCTGACAGTTAGTCAGTAAATAGGCCGAGGTAATACTAGAGAGTACTAATAGAGTTAATCTTAGTTTGTTCATGTTGATGTTCATTATTGAACTGTCATGCCCACACATATGAAATATAAATTTGATGAATGATGTCAGTTCTGACTGCAGACTCAATCTGTCAGAACTCAGTCAGTGGCAGGAAACTGGACGTAGAATTGATTTGACGTCGGTGTAATTTGGTTTCACTCACGCTGACCTTGTTGGAGAGATGAGTGTGTTCGCAGTTAATACATCTGACAGGATGGAGACGTATTGTCAGCGGTTCACAGAGGAGGAGAGGAAGGACATACTGTATACGGCAAAATGACAATGAAGGGTCAACACAGACGTTTCTCCATTCAAGCGTGACGTAGATGTTAAAAAACACACAATAAAATCTTTTAAAAGTTGCCTTGAAGTTATTTTACAGCGTTTTTTTTCTGTGAGTTTATTTCAAACAATGACTGAGGGACATTTAAAAGTGTGTTGGCCTTCTGGCTGCTGAGTCACAGACCAGGGAACCTCATGACTGGGACTGAATCTGGGAAGGTTATAGTACAGCATACAGTATATATATGTATAGTATAGTATAGTACAGCATGTCAACTTCCTCCTGGTCCAATGTGTCCTGTCTGTCTTCACTGTCAAATAAAGGGAACAGTTTTCCGATCAGCCTCAGCGGTACTTTGTGTTTAGAGCTGATTAGAAGTGTTGGCATGCTAACATGCTAAATCTAGATGGTAAACATCAGCATGTTAGCATGAAGACATTAGCATTGTCACTGTAGGAATGTTAGCATGAAGATGTTAGTTTTGTCACTGTAGGAATGTTAGCATGAAGATGTTAGTTTTGTCACTGTAGGAATGTTAGCATGAAGATGTTAGCATTGTCTCTGTGGGAATGTTAGCATGAAGACGTTAGCATTTTCACTGTAGGAATGTTAGCATGAAGATGTTAGTTTTGTCACTGTAGGAATGTTAGCATGAAGATGTTAGCATTGTCTCTGTGGGAATGTTAGCATGAAGACGTTAGCATTGTCACTGTAGGAATGTTAGCATGAAGACGTTAGCATTGTCACTGTAGGAATGTTAGCATGAAGACGTTAGCATTGTCACTGTAGGAATGTTAGCATGAAGACGTTAGCATTGTCACTGTAGAAATGTTAACATGAAGACGTTAGCATTGTCACTGTAGGAATGTTAACATGAAGACGTTAGCATTGTCAGTGTAGGAATGTTAGCATGAAGACGTTAGCATTGTCACTGTAGGAATGTTAGCATGAAGATGTTAGCATTGTCACTGTAGGAATGTTAGCATGAAGACGTTAGCATTGTCTCTGTAGGAATGTTAGCATGAAGACGTTAGCATTGTCACTGTAGGAATGTTAGCATGAAGACGTTAGCATTGTCACTGTAGGAATGTTAGCATGAAGACGTTAGCATTGTCACTGTAGGAATGTTAGTATGAAGACGTTAGCATTGTCACTGTAGGAATGTTAGTATGAAGACGTTAGCATGGCCGGCTAGTCTTGTTTGGGCAACAGGCTACTTCATTTAAACAGGAGGGGGAAACAGGAGCACGATGTTGCTTTATCGGCCTCGGACATACTTGTCCGTGTCCGTGGACAGCTGTGGACTTCGTGGTCACGTGCACCATCCCATTCAGACTACCATTGAGGGGCCGCTTCTCTCTGCCGTTCCACACATGTACATTTCCTGGTCCTCACTCTATTCCAGTTCGTAGCGGTATAATGCACCATAACGTTATTCACTAGGAGCTCAACACCATTTGGCTATTTTATTATTCTTATAAAGACAAATGATATAACTGTGGCTAACAGCGCATCCCCACACACAACTTCTATCTTCTTCTTCTTCTTGGCAAACCAGCTAGAGGTGAATACGCCACCAACAGGAATCCACAGGGTCCAACGCAGACGCTCGCAGACGCTCGCAGACACGAGCAGATGACGACATTTACATCATGCAGACCGACGCCGACCCTCGCGGACTTGCAGACGCAGAAAGTATGATTTGGCTTTTAGAGGAAAAACATCCAAACACAGAAAGTTCCTATTTATACAATTACACATGAACGTCTATGTTCATTTAGGCTACTACAGCCTAAAATGAGGAGTAATATATAATCAGTGGGTGTGGTGTTGTTCTGTTGTTGTTCTGGTGATGTTCAACTCTTCTCCTTCCACCCAGTTCAGACTCCACCGTGGAGCTCTGACAGCTGTGATGGAGAGGACAGTCCTGAGTGGATCGAAGCTTCTCCCCAGAGAAAACCAATGTCCTTGTGCTCGAGGAACACGACTGGACAACATCTGTAATGGAATTATGTTTGGAGGAGATCACTTCTTTTTGTTCAGTATGTTGCTTGGGTCACTGGGGAAGGGTTGACCTGGTAGGACACACTAGATCAGACATTTGCAGAAAATTACAGGAGAGAAGAAAACATCCAGCAGCCAGTTCTTGATCTGTACAGAGGGAGAAACCGTTGTCACAACCCCCAACATGGTGTATGAGCCCAGAGACATTTCTATATGCAAATGCATTTTTTCTTCCTGTTTTACGTTTCCTGCTTTAAAATTATATCACAATATTTGATCTGTAATAAGGGTTATAAATCCTATCAGTTGGGTGGGGACCATGAATTCACAGAAACGTTCATGGACTTTGTCACAGGTTATTTAATAATATACAATAAAGAAGTGCAATACTTCAATCAATGCAATATGTGCAATATATATATATATATATATATATATATATATATATATATATATATAAAAAATGCCTGTGCAATATTTTTATAGTATGCAACCTCTACTGTTCCCATATATATATATATATATGCTTCTATATTTACCATATGCCAAGTATTTCCTTTATTATTGTACTGTATATTATTTGTAAATGCACTTTTTTTTAATTCTATTACTGTAAATTTATTTTGTTATCGTTGTGTCATTTATTATTTTTATTTTTATTTTTATTTTTATTTTATTTTTTGCTACTTAACTTACTGTTTTCTTATTGGAGCTTCCCAGCAAAAAGTATTTCACACGATTGCACCTATAACCGGTGTGACAATAAACATCTTGAATCTTGAATCTTGAAAAGGTTTTTATCAATTTTCACTTGATAACACTAGAAAAAAAAAAGGAGAAAATCATGTAAATTTTATAGACCTGTCCAAGAGTTGATCCTCTGGACCAAAGTGTTGGACAGACAGATGGAGAAATAAACTGACTGACTGACTTCATATCTGCCTCTTTTGTCCTTCATTTAATCACAGTACTCATACAAAGCATCGCTTCCTCCTTTTCCAGTGAGCCTTCGTCGAGATGGAAACCCACAAAAGGATCCTACGAGAGGTACATGAGGTTCTGGGTACTCTGCCATTAATGCAGAACAAGCCGGCATGAGAGCATGAGAGCATGAGAGCATGAGAGCAATACCCTGCAGTGTGATGAATGTGAGAGCTGTGAAGAGGGAGGCAGAAAAGAGCCGAGTGTCAAAGACGTGAATTGTATGATTTTCTGTGCTCTGTGAGTTTGACGTAGTAAATTATGGCCTCAGTGCATCACAAAGACTCTCTGTCTGTTCTTTTTCCAATATTATTCCAATAGAGCTCTGCAGTGTGTCTCACTCTGTTGTCTGTCTGCAGTGTGTCTCACTCTCTGTTGTCTGTTTGCAGTGTGTCTCACTCTGTTGTCTGTCTGCAGTGTGTCTCACTCTCTGTTGTCTGTTTGCAGTGTGTCTCACTCTCTGTTGTCTGTCTGCAGTGTGTCTCACTCTCTGTTGTCTGTTTGCAGTGTGTCTCACTCTCTGTTGTCTGTCTGCAGTGTGTCTCACTCTCTGTTGTCTGTTTGCAGTGTGTCTCACTCTCTGTTGTCTGTCTGCAGTGTGTCTCACTCTCTGTTGTCTGTTTGCAGTGTGTCTCACTCTCTGTTGTCTGTCTGCAGTGTGTCTCACTCTCTGTTGTCTGTTTGCAGTGTGTCTCACTCTCTGTTGTCTGTCTGCAGTGTGTCTCACTCTCTGTTGTCTGTCTGCAGATTGTCTCACTCTCTGTTGTCTGTCTGTAGTGTGTCTCACTCTCTGTTGTCTGTCTGCAGTGTGTCTCACTCTCTGTTGTCTGTCTGCAGATTGTCTCACTCTCTGTTGTCTGTCTGCAGATTGTCTCACTCTCTGTTGTCTGTCTGCAGTGTGTCTCACTCTCTGTTGTCTGTCTGCAGTGTTTCCAGCTGGGACTTCTCCAGGGTGCAGGGTGTTACGGCCCTATATAGGGTTAAGGGATAAGGGGAGAACAGAAGCCAGTGTAATCAGACGCAAAACTATTAAAGGCCACAGGAAACAAACATCTCAATCACAACAGAAATATATTAATCAGAAATAAATCAGCGGAGGAAACGTCCCCGACTGGTGCTGAACCAGCAACAAACAAAACAATCTGCTCCGACTTAAATTCACCGCTTTTAACTGGTCAAAAAAAACAAAGTATATAGAAGACAAAACAAACAGAACCTGCCTCCTGTCACAGCTCGGCTCTCAGGCTGCAACAAACATGGGAGTGGAGACGAGGTCGATGCAAAATAACATTAACTTTATTTACAAAAACGCACCAAATAACAAATAAATGCAAAGATCAGTATCAGTAACCAGTGGTGTCGGCGTGCATGGAGGCCGCGGTGTCCACACGGATGGAGTGTGTGAGCGGATGGAGAGAGGGTTTATAATGAGTGCTACACCGGGCCCAGGTGTAGCTCATCACCTGATGATGACTCCGCCTCGACCAGAGCCTGCAAGACACAACAAAAGAGACCAGTGAGCCAACACACACCTAGTGGTGGGGGGGGGGGTCGTCACCCTACTTATTAATGAAAGAAACAACAATGACGAACGATTAAAGAAAACACACAACAGAAAATACCCCAAAACTAACTAATCCAAAGACCACCAGACGAACTGCTGACTGTGAACATACAGAAAACATAATGATGTGAGTACACAGAAGTCAAGCTAACATTAAGAGTTTCTCTCTAAAGGAGACACAGTGAATCACAGACGTCCGTTTCAAAACTCTGTCACAGGATTGGTGGACTGGGCTGGGCGTCTGGCGCTTTCACGTGGAGCAAGCGAACCAATCACAAGAGTCCGTGACTCTGCTGCATGTTTCTGATTCAAATAGATCACAATAAACACGACTCGTCTCAAAAAAAACACGACTTGTTGAATAATAAATACTTTAGAAAAACATTGGCAACGGACAAAAACGCTCCTCGTCCGCCGTGTTCCTGTAAAGTAAGAGACGTCTTCCGCCGCGTACACGTACATCCAGCCGTGACCCCGTGTTGTATTAGCGCCGGCTGCTGGACCGTCCACTGTCTCATCTGTTCCAGCTTTACCGTGGTATGTGTGAGAAGGCACAAGACGTAAATCTGAATGCTCACAGTAACAACGCTAACATGCTGATGTTTAGCTGGTTAATACTGTTTCCTTAGGTTAGCATGTTATCATGCTAACATTTGCTAATTAGCTCTAAACATAAAGTCCAGCTGAGGCTGATGGGTATTATATTATATAATTATATGTCAGTCGTTTATAAACTGAAGCATTTACCTGTTGATGACGCTAAACTAAACCTCAGAGGATCACTAACAGTTACCAGCTTGTTCTCATTCTTCAGACGTGAAGTCACTTCTCACCGTACAGATGTTGTAGCTTTAAGCCCAACCATGAAGTTTTTCCTTAAACCTAACTAAGTGGTTTTGTTGCCTGAATCTAAGCAAGAGTTTTTGTTAAATTCACAACATTAATCACGAGTTCACTGTGACTGAAAAGTGACGCCGAGGAGTCTGATAAAGTGGCAATGAGTTGGGATGAGAACGTTTTGCATTTACAGTTCATCCTCTGGGATCATGAATGTTTGTAAAACATCTGGTGTTAATCCATCTAGTAGAAGTTTCACTGGATAAGTGAAACATTTGATGACATGAGGAGGATTCATCCTCTGGGACCATGAATGTCTCTAAAACATTTCATCTCAGTCCATGTCAGTGTGAACCAGGACCATCCGACTGATGTTACCGTCCATAGAGACATGCCGCTAGCATGGCTTACATTAAAACAGTAGGTTAAAATATTAATACATCACACACAAATATGTATAATAATAATAATATGAATAATAATAATCTTTATTTGTATAGCACCTTTCTAAACATAGTTACAAAGTGTTTGCACAGATACAATAAAATACAGACAGAATGAAAACAACAATAAAAGAAGAAAACATAAAGACCAAATAATAAGAAAACTAAAACATGTAACCGGCGGTATCAGAACAATAAGTTACAACAAATTATGAAGAGGTCAATATGAGGAGTGGAGAAGGTGTGGAGAAGTTGTGGAGAAGTTGTGGAGAAGTTGTGGAGAAGGTGTGGAGAAGTTGTGGAGAAGTTGGGGAGAAGGTGCACCAAGTTGTTGCCTTATGGAGTTAAAAAGGCTTTTTATAAAAATGGGTTTTTAAAAGAGATTTAACTTGGTTATAGAGCTACTGTAGCTGACCTGAGGTCCTGAGGTCGGCTGTTCCAGAGTCGGGGGGGTATTGATGGCAAAGGTCCTGAATAATATCATATCACACCTGTCAGATTGACAGAACCTGGGGCCATGAAAGCTCCTCTACTCCACGATCACACAGGGAGAGACTGAGGTTCATTCAACTTTAAACTCCCCAGTCTGGAAGCATCCCATAATGAGTTCATTCACCCTCACAGAGCTCCTCTGGGTGACATGAGGCAGGAACTCTGATCAAATATATGAAGCTCGGTACTGTAAAGGTCTCCTCAAGAAAATATCCTGGACTTGGTTATCAGTAAAAATCTATATTATACTGCTAAGTGTGTCTTTACATTATGAGTCAAGTCATTATTATTGAATTATTACAGAAGAGATTATTATAAGAACACAGGACTGAGGGTCCAGCAGGGGGGGGCAGTGAGGGGAGGACCTCACCTCATTAATCACCCCATTCAGAAAAAACATGGATTTCTTAAATAGTATATTGAGATTAAAATCAAGATGAATGTCATCAATGATGCAGCTACACAACTACAACCATTATTATTAATGTCATTAGCATATTATTACTCACGAGCCTGAACCCATTCATTCATTCTCCTGCTGTTTGTTATTGCCAACAAAGGAATTATGATCCAATTTAATCAGATGAGAGGTATTTAGCCATGATAAGCCTGTTGGCCGGGCCGCGCGCTCTGAGTCTGATGGAATAAATAACCGAATCATAATTACAGAGACTGACTGACTGCCGGTCGGACGGACGGTGCGCGGCGGAGCGGCGGCAGAGCGGCGGAGCGGCGCGGCGCGGCGGCGCAGCGGCGCGGTGCATAAAGCTGGTGAGCAGCAGAGACGCAGCAGAGACTCAGCAGAGAGCTCGGAGCTGCTGAAGGAGGAGGACGCAGCGCTGATCTCCAGTCTGGGAACACACACTCGTTCTGCTGCTGCAATGTGCGTAAAAGGCGCGTTTTTACGCACAGCGGAAAGTGTTAAAGAGCTGGCTAATAGATAGTAGATAGTAGATAGTAGATAGTTGGTTGTGGTAAAGAGTCTATGACTGATATTGAATGTATTATTGCGTCTGTCACTGAGCATTCCTTCAGTGCGCGCGGAGGTGCAGCTGTCCTGAAACTTTCTCCCGGTCCCCCTCTCCGTTTGGCACCGACGTCCTTCACCATGTTCCGGGTTTACAGGAGGTGCTTTCACTGACTTTAGGTGTTAAACAGCAGAATGGATCCCTTATTTAACTTCACCGATGCGCTGAACTGGACCGGCGGCTCCAACGACTCCAGTAACGGGACCGCGTTCTGGAACCAGTTCGTGCAGCCGGTGTGGAGGATCGTGCTGTGGGCCATCGCGTACAGCTGCATAGTGATCGTGTCCGTGGTGGGAAACCTCACCGTCATCTGGATTATTATGGCGCACAAACGCATGAGGACCGTCACCAACTACTTCCTGCTGAACCTGGCGTTCGCAGAAGCCTCCATGTCCGCCTTCAACACCGTCATCAACTTCACCTACGCGGTGCACAACGAGTGGTACTTCGGTCTGGTCTACTGCCGCTTCCACAACTTCTTCCCCATCGCGGCTGTCTTCGCCAGCATCTACTCGATGACGGCCATCGCTCTGGACAGGTGAGCTGCTGGTTCCACTGGGAGGAATGTCTTTATTTAAAGTGCACAACTAAACCTCCATCAGTTCATCACTCATCAACATTATTCACCATGTTCTAGTCACTCATTAAACAGTTACACTAACAACAGTGTGTTGATACTATATGTGTCACTGAGTGTCTTTTATTAATTATCATAAACCAAGATCTCATTACAAGAACAATAAGAGCACTTCTTCATTGTGCTACATACAGTATATGTGTCACAGAAATCCTGCTTCAATGGGCTTTGTTCTCATCCACATCACACTGTTTGTCCTCTCCTGCAACACAACTGGGGAAGAATCTTTTTGCATGTGTGATCCTGATGAGCTGAAGACCAGTCTGTGACTGGTACTATGTCCCCTATAATTACACAATCCACCCTTTTCCTCACAAGGCACTAGTGTGTGTCATAGAGCTCATCAAGGAGTGAAGAGAGACTCTCCGTGTTTCACGTCCCAGTTAGAGGAGTTTATGCATTTTTTAAATTTCCTTTTAGGTGCAGCAGAGTGAAGCAAACTGCTCTCTACTTTACAGTCATTGTGTGTTATAAGATAAGATAAGATAAGATATTCCTTTATTAGTCCCACAGTGGGGACATTTGCAGAGTACAGCAGCAGAGGGGATATATAGTGCAGAAAACAAGAAGCAGCAGCGAACACAGTAAAAAAAAAAAAGCACAACAAAAGTGAAACAAAATATGAACAATTTAAATAGAAGGAAATATAAAAATAGGAGCAATATATACAGTATTGACAATAAACAGACCATTAACTAAATTGCACAAGTGGAAAAATGATATTGCACAGTGAGAATGAAATTCCACCTGAGTAATATTGATATTGTGCAATACTTCCAGGTTTGTTATGTTAGGTTTTTAATTTATACAACAGTACATGTACTGATACACGGAGCTTTGGTGGTGGTTGAGGTTGAGTCAGAAGACAGTTATTGGATTTTGAAAGATGTCGTCATTGAAAGCAAAGAAACGTGATCCACAGTTTAGTCACACTGACTTCTGTTGTTCTGATTGTGTGGAGAGTTTTGTGTTAAAAGCTGTAATGTGGAGCTTTTCTTTTCTCCATCAGAGGACTTGTTTCTGTGGAGCTCAGTGAGCGGAACCACACAGTTGTGGTTGACGGTTCGTTGCTCTCTGGATCAAGTCCGAGTAAGAATAAAGCCTCTGCAGAAGGCAGCCGGTAACCGTGGATGCTGTAGGCTGTGTTTTATCTGCTCGTGTCAGACTTTATACTGTGGTGACTCTGCTGAGACTATTATTGGGTTTTAGGAGACTTCTCTTCCTCTCAGTGAACATCAGTGTGTGAAGGAACTCAATTCATCACCGCTGACGGCTGCTGATGACAACGAGGCTGGATGGAAATTAGATGCATAAAAAGCTGCTGTGTGCCTGAGTATGGGAGTGTGTGTGTGTGTGTGTGTGTGTGTGTGTGTGTGTGTGTGTGTGTGTGTGTGTGTGTGTGTGTGTATGAACATGCATCCATGTGTTTGCATCTAAGTGACACATACTGATAATAATAATAATAATATTAATAAAGATAAGTTCCCGCTGTACACATATAGCTGCAACTATCCTGCCTGAAGGTTATCAAGTTTAATAGCTCCATCTCTCAGCTGATAACGGGCTGTAATTCCTCCGTTTATCTCTCCTTCAGCGAGCTGCCATGAACTTGACCTTTTCCAGGATGAAGTTGAACCTTTAGAGAAAGAGGAAGTGGGAATAAAAAGGCAGATCGAGATGTCAACGGGCCGCGCATTCATTCAGGAGATGAATAAATCTGGTTTCTTTCCACTGAAGCGTTTCCATGCAACAAAAGGTGTTATTAAATATTAAATCCTGGTCCAGAAGCGTTAAATTCACACTGACAGCATTATACTTTTTTTTCTGGTTGCTGTGGTAAAAAGATATTTCAGTATTTCTGAAAATGTGGATTCACCCGCTGTGACCTCTCATATCTCACTGCTGTTTAATTCATATTTAACCTCTTAATTTTCATTCATAACTTCCTGTGTGAGCTGAAGAGCTGCTGTCAGCTGATAGACATGAAATCTGTTTTAGTAAATGAGGGGGGGGGCACCGTGCTGCAGCTGATACGTGTCTTTTTATCTGTCACTCCTGTGGTGTTCTTGCACTACATTACCCATAAATCATCAGCACAGCTGAGAGAAAACAGCGTTATAGAAATATCCAGGGAGAGATGAGGACTCGAGTTTATTACCTGGACTCGAGTCGCACTTATGTCGCACACAGTGACTTGAGACTAGATCAAAGACTTGAGACTTGATGTGGACTCTAGATCAAAGACTTGAGACTTGACTTGGACACTAGATCGAAGACTTGAGACTTGACTTGGACTCTAGATCAAAGACTTGAGACTTGACTTGGACTCTAGATCAAAGACTTGAGACTTGACTTGGACACTAGATCGAAGACTTGAGACTTGACTTGAACTCTAGATCAAAGAATTGAGACTTGACTTGGACACTAGATCGAAGACTTGAGACTTGACTTGGACTCTAGATCGAAGACTTGAGACTTGACTTGGACTCTAGATCAAAGACTTGAGACTTGACTTGGACTTGACCCTCAAAGTCTTGAGACTTGATGTGGACTCTAGATCGAAGACTTGAGACTTGACTTGGACTTGACCCTCAAAGACTTGAGACTTGACTTGGACTCTAGATCGAAGACTTGAGACTTGACTTGGACTTGACCCTCAAAGAATTGAGACTTGACTTGGACTCTAGCTCAAACTCTTGAGACTTGATTTGGACTTGACCCTCAAAGTCTTGAGACTTGACTTGGACTCTAGATCAATGACTTGAGACTTGACTTGGACTTGTGATCAAAGTCTTGAGACTTGACTTGGACTCTAGATCAAAGTCTTGAGACTTGACTTGGACTCTAGATCAAAGGCTTGAAACTTGACTTAGACTTGTGACCAAAGACTTGAGACTTGACTTGGACTCTAGATCAAAGTCTTGAGACCTGACTTGGACTCTAGATCAAAGTCTTGAGACTTGACTTGGACATGTGACCAAAGACTTGAGACTTGACTTGGACTTGTGACCAAAAGCTTGAGACTTGACTTGGACTCTAGCTCAAACACTTGAGACTTGACTTGGACATGTGATTAAAGATTTGAGACTTGACTTGGACATGTGATCAAAGATTTGAGACTTGACTTGGACACTAGCTCAAAGTCTTGAGACTTGACTTGGACTCTAGATCAAAGACTTGAGCCTTGACTTGGACTCTAGCTCAGAGACTTGAGACTTGACTTGGACACTAGATTCAAAGACTTGAGACTTGATGTGGACTCTAGATCAAAGACTTGAGACTTTCCCCTCAAAGACTTGAGACTTGTCTTGGACTCTAGATCGAAGACTTGAGACTTGACTTGGACTCTAGATCGAAGACTTGAGACTTGACTTGGACCCTAGATAGAAGGATTGAGACTTGACTTGGCCACTAGATCAAAGACTTGAGACTTGACTTGGACTTGACCCTCAAAGTCTTGAGACTTGATGTGGACTCTAGATCGAAGACTTGAGACTTGACTTGGACTTGACCCTCAAAGACTTGAGACTTGACTTGGACTCTAGCTCAAACTCTTGAGACTTGATTTGGACTTGACCCTCAAAGACTTGAGACTTGACTTGGACTCTAGATCGAAGACTGAGACTTGACTTGGACTCTAGATCAAAGACTTGAGACTAGACTTGGACTCTAGATCAAAAACTTGAGACTTGACTTGGAATTGTGATCAAAGACTTGAGACTTGACTTGGACTGTAGATCAAAGACTTGAAACTTGACTTAGACTTGTGACCAAAGTCTTGAGACTTGACTTGGACATGTGACCAAAAACTTGAGACTTGACTTGGACTTGTGACCAAAAGCTTGCGACTCACAAAGCTGAGCTACTACAGTCCATGCTGCCTCATACAGCTGAGCTCCTACAGTCCATGCTGCCTCACAGCTGAGCTACTACAGTCCATGCTGCCTCATACAGCTGAGCTCCTACAGTCCATGCTGCCTCACAGCTGAGCTCCTACAGTCCATGCTGCCTCATACAGCTGAGCTACTACAGTCCATGCTGCCTCATACAGCTGAGCTACTACAGTCCATGCTGCCTCATACAGCTGAGCTACTACAGTCCATGCTGCCTCATACAGCTGAGCTACTACAGTCCATGCTGCCTCATACAGCTGAGCTACTACAGTAACAGATTAAAGGCTGATTGACTGTGAGCGGACCGTTCTGGATCTTTTCTACTCACCTGTATCTGAATCACACATCCAGCTGGTTCCAGTCTGCACAGCATATCAATGACTCCTCTCCAGCTCTCTCACCTCCCTCCTCCAGTTCCCACTCCCTCTTCCGTCTTTAGTCCCCAGAGGGATCATCATGGGAAGTTATTCTGCCCACCCTCTTTTTGCTTCTCTGTGGATAAAAAGTGGGAACAATGTGTTTTTACTCCACAAAAGGACGATGTGACATGACTAGAAACAGGAAATAGACAGACGTAGATGTGACAAAGAAGAAGATGTCGATGGTATATGATGTTCCTTCTGCTCTGTCTGGCTTCGATTTTCAAATCATACAATTTGGAGAGAAAGTTTCCTTCGTAGCTCTCAGGTTGTTCTCATTTAACCGACTTAAAGCTGCAGTGGGTAGAAATATGAATAAAATATGTTATTTTTATAAAACAGTCACTATATCCTGACATTAGAGATAGGTAATCTGAAAATAATCATATTCCTCCGGTGTCCTAGAAGCGTCTTGTTTCAGAAGCATCTCAGAAGCGTCTCTCCCTGTGTTGTGTACTGAGGAATCCACAGCGCTGTCCGTGGTGCTGAAGTAGCAGACGGATTATAATAACTGTGAACGTCACGGTGGCGCTAGATTTGAAGTCAGCGGATCACCAAAGTCGGTATCATTCAGACGTGGGACTAAGGACGAAGAAAGCTGCCTTCACATGATCAGAGATTTGCCGTGAAGAGACGTTCAGAGGCAGCACGTAAAAATATCTCCCCGAGAAGAGAGCAAGGAACGAAGACTGTCACTGTTACTAGGCAACAACAACAGTTAGAGCTCTTCTCATTGGTTGCAATTTTTAAAGATCAACTAAGAATTTGAAATAATTTTAACTTTGAGCTCAGCGCTCGGTGGTGATTTTGAGCGTTGCACTACGCTCACTGGTACTCTCAGGTAATATTTAGAGATGAGAAGAGAAGGACGAGTCGACTGTGTTCCTAAATGTGTAACACATGTCTGAGATCGAGTTTCAGTTTCAGTGTCCTTATGCTCAATGGCAACATGTAGTTACTGTCACATGAGGATGGAATACCAAAGATGTGTCTCCGGTCTGATGTCCCTCCTGCTGGTGTTTCTGCCGGTCAGCTCACTGCTCACACAGCATCAACAATTCACACTGTTTATTTCAGCGGGAGGATTTTGAGGGAAAGCGTCGGTGCTTCTATAAATCCACATCCATCAGAGTCAGTGTCACATTTAGAAAATGTTGAACAGCTGCCTCAGAGCGATGTCACCTCTGGGTGGAGAAACAACACTCCAGCCAACACTTGTCATCTCCTCTCACTGACAGATCAGCTCTGATCACAGCTTAAAGCTATAGGGTCGGTAGTCTGGAGAAACCAGCCCAGAGTCACCAACTCTTAGCAGCTCCAGCTCCTAAAGTCCCTAAATCTAGAGAGGAAGACACCAAGTCATCAACACTGACAGTCCGTCCTAAACAGAGAGTCGTGCCTGGAACACCTCCCTAGGGAGGCGCCCGGGGGGGGGGGGGGGCATCCTTACTAGATGCCCGAACCACCTCAACTGGCTCCTTTCAACACAAAGGAGTAGAAGCTCTACTCCGAGTCCCTCACGGATGACTGAGCTTCTCACCCTATCTCTAAGGGAGACGCCAGCCGCCCTCCTGAGGAAACCCATTTCGGCCGCTTGTACCCGAGATATAGTTCTTTGGGTCATGACCCCCCCCCCCCCCCCTCATGACCATAGGTGAGAGAGGGAACGAAGATTGACCGGTAGATCCAGAGCTTTGCCTTCCGGCTCAGCTCTCTTTCAGTCACAACGGTGCGGTAAAGTGAATGCAATACCGCCCCCCCCCCCCTTGCTCCGATTCTCCGGCCAATCTCACGTTCCATTGTCTCCTCACTCACGAACAAGACCCCGAGGTACTTGAACTCCTTCACCTGGGGTAAGGACTCATTCCCTACCCGGAGTAGGCAATCCATCGGTTTCCCTCGAGAACCGTGGCCGCTTCACACTCGGCTGCGAACCGATGTTTTTACAGCGTGTTTCTGTATTAAGTTGTGTTTCTGTGTTTCTGTGTTTCTGTGTTTTCTGTGTTTCTGTGTTTAGTTGTGTTTTCTGTGTTTCTGTGTTTAGTTGTGTTTTCTGTGTTTCTGTGTTTAGTTGTGTTTTCTGTGTTTTCTGTGTTTCTGTGTTTCTGTGTTTCTGTGTTTCTGTGTTTTCTTTGTTTCTGTGTTTCTGTGTTTCTGTGTTTAGTTGTGTTTTCTGTGTTTCTGTGTTTAGTTGTGTTTTCTGTGTTTTCTGTGTTTCTGTGTTTCTGTGTTTCTGTGTTTCTGTGTTTTCTTTATTTTCTGTGTTTTCTGTGTTTCTGTGTTTCTGTGTTTTCTGTGTTTCTGTGTTTCTGTGTTTTCTTTGTTTTCTGTGTTTCTGTGTTTCTGAGTTTTCTGTGTTTCTGTGTTTTCTTTGTTTCTGTGTTTCTGTGTTTTCTTTATTTTCTGTGTTTTCTGTGTTTCTGTGTTTCTGAGTTTTCTGTGTTTCTGTGTTTCTGTGTTTCTGTGTTTTCTGTGTTTCTGTGTTTCTGTGTTTCTGTGTTTTCTGTGTTTCTGTGTTTCTGTGTTTTCTGTGTTTCTGTGTCTTCTGTGTTTCTGTGTTTCTGTGTTTTCTGTGTTTTCTGTGTTTTCTTTGTTTTCTGCGTTTCTGTGTTTCTGTGTTTTCTGTGTTTTCTGTGTTTCTGTGTTTTCTTTGTTTTCTGTGTTTCTGTGTTTCTGTGTTTTATATGTTTTCTGTGTTTCTGTGTTTCTGTGTTTTCTTTGTTTTTGTGTTTCTGTGTTTTCTGTGTTTTCTATGTTTTCTGTGTTTCTGTGTTTTCTGTGTTTTCTGTGTTTCTGTGTTTTCTGCGTTTCTGTGTTTTCTGTGTTTTCTGTGTTTCTGTGTTTTGGTCACTTGCAGCACGTTTTCTAAATGCGGAGAGGATTGGATTTTCTAGATTATTCTGATTTCGACAAGCTCATCTTCTACCTCAGTGGACACACACTGCTCAGCACGAGCATTTCTATGTGCACATATACTCAACCAGGGAAGAGGGGATCCTGGTTTAGTTGTGTCTGCTGGTTATTGATGAGGCCGAGTTGAAGGGAGTCATATTTATGCATGTGGACAGTAATGGAAGCAACAATCACAATCCTTCAAATTACCAAACACACACACACACACACACACACACACACACACACACACACACACACACACCAGGCTCTGCCACCGTCACCCTCCGATGGAGTTTTACGTTTCCTTCTGCTAAACAACAACAACACCAACACTAACCCCCCCGAGAGGCCAAAGATCCAGAGGAAGTAAAGTCCTGATCAGATTACCACGGTTTACTTTCAAATGTAATTTGGAATAAAGGACAAAAAAATCAGCAGCATGCTGGAAGGCAGTTTCATCTGTCGCTTCAGCTGCTTCCTTCTTAATCACTTCCGTTTCTTCAGGAAAACAGCGTCTCAGCCTCATGGTGTTAATATCGAACCGCTGCATTGCCACGGCAGTTTAGCTGCTATTTGTGGATAATTGGAGGTGTACGTCTCCCACGCTGCCACCCAGTGAGAAGGAATCAGATACTGCACATAGACAGATATCTGGAGTCTCAGAGGAGTGCTTCTCAGATGTGAAATAAAAGGGAGGAGAACACAGTGCAGAGCTCTTTACAGACAGATCTATAAAATGAAATAGCTCTGACCATTTGAATCCATCCCTCCATCCCTCCCTCCATCCCTCCTTCCATCCTGATCCACTTATCCGGGGTCGGGTCACAGGATGCATTAGAATGCAGAGACTTGTTCTACATGAATATCAGTAGTGTTCATATTGTTCATATTGAGTTATACTGGAGGAGCTACAGTACAGATTATTTTCTGTTTGCTGGCAGAAGAACTGAAGCACTCAAACTGAAACACAGTGAAATTGGATGAAAAGTGGAACAGGTGTCAGCGAGAGTGGAACAGGTGGACATAAACACAGGAGATCACAGGCAGCAGGAGATCACAGGCAACAGGAACTCGGCAAAATAATTTTAGTTCAATATCTGGTGCAGACGAGACAGAACTGAAACTCTCACAACAAAACCAAGGATCCAACAAAGACTGAAGTGAAAACCAGTACTTAAATACAAACTTGTCTGGGGAGAGGATGAAGTTCAGGTGGAGAGATGTGTGGAGGAGCTCAGGTGAGGGGAATGAGCTGATTAGACCGAGGAATGAGCAGTGAGCTGATTGGCTGGGAAGAACTAACGAGGCTGATTCAGAGCAGGAGTGTAGACGAGTAAAGGAGGAAAAACACACAGAAAACCCCAAATATATATATATATATATATATATATTCATATATATATATAATCCATAACCTAGACAGATATTATATTGCTTTTTTCTATCACACAGAATGTTTTATTGTAGGTGAGGTGAGACGAGGACTTTCAATCATTTCTATAAATGAGTCTTAGTTTCTGTGACTTTACTTTAATTCTGAAGACATGATTATATTCCTGATTATAATTATATTCATGATTATATTCCGTCTCTTTTCGAGTGCGGCTGCATGTTAACGGTTCGTCCATCACGTCTGGTAGGTTCTGTACAGGTGTGTTTCAGATCAGGTCCAACAGTCTGGATCTGATAAAACATTAGAACATATTAGAAACATGTGTCCTCGTATCATTTCATGAATATTATCAGTCGGACCGTTTCTCTCCCAGAGAAGTTGACCCATGTCTTTGTACTACTGTAACGCTCTTCTGTCTGAAAGCTGTTAGTCAGTTCCAGCTGGTCCAGAACCCAGCAGCCCGTGTTCTGATGAAACCCAGACAGAGAATCCATATTACTCCAACCTTTACAGCTTCACACTGGCTACCTGTCTGTCACAGAACTCATTTTAAAGTTCTTTCATTGGTTTTTAAATCCCTGAATGGCTTCGCCCCGTCTCATCTGCCTGAGATGATTGAGACATATAATGTCTTCTGGGTCCATCGGGTCCTCTGAGCCCAACCTCTGGACTGGTCCTGAGGTCAGAACTTAAAGACCCAAACTCTGGTTCAGTCTGTCTGAAGGTCTCAGGGACTCTGAATCTGTTGACACTTTCCTTTCTCATCCTGCTGTTTGAATTCTATTTTATTTTATTTCCTTGTTTTATCATATGATTATCTCCTTTTATGTTAAACACTCTGTGTTGTATTTTATGCATGAATGCATTATGCATTGTGCTATATTAATAAAGTTTATTATTATCATTATAAAACAGCTAAGTGTCATTTTTACACTTTGGTTTTTGAAAACCAACAAACAACAAACAAGACATCATCCGCTTATTAGTGAGATTAAGAGGTGCTGGTTGGTGGACAGAGAATGTTTATGCTAAGCTAAGCTAACCGGCTGCTGGCTCCAGTTCTGTACAGTGAGGATGGTTTCAGTCTTCTCATCTCATATCTGCCGTGTTTGTGGCTTCTCAGCCAACATTTGATTACAAATCTATTTGAATCATTGACTTAGACGGAGCTCCTGAGGCGATGCTATTTTCAGATTATGTTAGCTCTCCAACATCATCGACCCTTTCTTTAATAATAAAGGATTTGAAGATAAGCAGACTGGTGGATTCAGAGTTGCTAAAACGCTATCAAATAAACCCAAAATTATTATGCTGGTGCAAAGTAGTGAACTTATTAGAGTTAGTAATAAGGTTTCTCTAAATGACAGCGTATTGTAGTAGTGTAATAGTGTAATAGTGTAATAGTGTAATAGTGTAGTAGTGTAGTAGTGTAATAGTGTAATAGTGTAATAGTGTAGTAGTTTAATAGTGTAATAGTGTAGTAGTGTAATAGTGTAATAGTGTAATAGTGTAGTAGTTTAATAGTGTAATAGTGTAATAGTGTAATAGTGTAATAGTGTAGTAGTGTAATAGTGTAATAGTGTAATAGTGTAGTAGTTTAATAGTGTAATAGTGTAATAGTGTAATAGTGTAGTAGTGTAATAGTGTAATAGTGTAATAGTGTAGTAGTGTAATAGTGTAGTAGTGTAATAGTGTAATAGTGTAGTAGTGTAATAGTGTAATAGTGTAATAGTGTAGTAGTGTAATAGTGTAGTAGTGTAGTAGTGTAATAGTGTAATAATGTAATAGTGTAATAGTGTAATAGTTTAGTAGTGTAATAGTGTAATAGTGTAATAGTGTAATAGTTTAGTAGTGTAATAGTGTAATAGTGTAATAGTGTAGTAGTGTAATAGTGTAGTAGTGTAATAGTGTAATAATGTAATAGTGTAGTAGTGTAATAGTGTAATAGGGTAGTAGTGTAATAGTGTAACAGTGTAGTAGTGTAATAGTGTAGTAGTGTAATAGTGTAATAATGTAATAGTGTAGTAGTGTAATAGTGTAATAGTGTAATAGTGTAGTAGTGTAATAGTGTAATAGTGTAATAGTGTAACAGTGTAGTAGTGTAATAGTGTAATAGTGTAGTAGTGTAATAGTGTAATAGTGTAGTAGTGTAATAGTGTAGTAGTGTAATAGTGTAGTAGTGTAATAGTGTAGTAGTGTAATAGTGTAACAGTGTAGTAGTGTAATAGTGTAGTAGTGTAATAGTGTAATAGTGTAATAGTGTAGTAGTGTAATAGTGTAATAGTGTAGTAGTGTAATAGTGTAACAGTGTAGTAGTGTAATAGTGTAATAGTGTAATAGTGTAGTAGTGTAGTAGTGTAATAGTGTCATAGTGTTATAGTGTAATAGTGTAGTAGTGTAATAGTGTAATAGTGTAGTAGTGTAATAGTGTAATAGTGTAATAGTGTAATAGTGTAGTAGTGTAATAGTGTAGTAGTGTAATAGTGTAGTAGTGTAGTAGTGTAATAGTGTAATAGTGTAATAGTGTAATAGTGTAATAGTGTAGTAGTGTAATAGTGTAATAGTGTAGTAGTGTAATAGTGTAATAGTGTAATAGTGTAATAGTGTAGTAGTGTAATAGTGTAATAGTGTAATAGTGTAGTAGTTTAATAGTGTAATAGTGTAATAGTGTAGTAGTGTAATAGTGTAATAGTGTAATAGTGTAGTAGTTTAATAGTTTAATAGTGTAATAGTGTAATAGTGTAGTAGTGTAATAGTGTAATAGTGTAATAGTGTAATAGTGTAGTAGTGTAATAGTGTAGTAGTGTAATAGTGTAGTAGTGTAATAGTGTAATAGTGTAATAGTGTAGTAGTGTAATAGTGTAATAGTGTAATAGTGTAATAGTGTAATAGTTTAGTAGTGTAATAGTGTAATAGTGTAGTAGTGTAGTAGTGTAATAGTGTAGTAGTGTAATAGTGTAATAGTGTAATAGTGTAATAGTGTAATAGTGTAGTAGTGTAATAGTGTAATAGTGTAATAGTGTAATAGTGTAATAGTGTAGTAGTGTAATAGTGTAATATGTATAGTGTAGTAGTGTAATAGTGTAATAGTGTAGTAGTGTAATGGTGTAGTAGTGTAATAGTGTAATAGTGTAGTAGTGTAATAGTGTAACAGTGTAGTAGTGTAATAGTGTAATAGTGTAGTAGTGTAATAGTGTAATAGTGTAGTAGTGTAATAGTGTAATAGTGTAGTAGTGTAATAGTGTAATAGTGTAGTAGTGTAATAGTGTAATAGTGTAGTAGTGTAATAGTGTAGTAGTGTAATAGTGTAACAGTGTAGTAGTGTAATAGTGTAGTAGTGTAATAGTGTAATAGTGTAATAGTGTAATAGTGTAGTAGTGTAATAGTGTAATAGTGTAATAGTGTAATAGTGTAATAGTGTAGTAGTGTAATAGTGTAATAGTGTAGTAGTGTAATAGTGTAACAGTGTAGTAGTGTAATAGTGTAATAGTGTAGTAGTTTAATAGTGTAATAGTGTATGAGTGTAGTAGTGTAATAGTGTAGTAGTGTAATAGTGTAATAGTGTAATAGTGTAATAGTGTAGTAGTGTAATAGTGTAATAGTGTAATAGTGTAATAGTTTAGTAGTGTAATAGTGTAATAGTGTAATAGTGTAGTAGTGTAATATTGTAGTAGTGTAATAGTGTAATAATGTAATAGTGTAGTAGTGTAATAGTGTAATAGGGTAGTAGTGTAATAGTGTAACAGTGTAGTAGTGTAATAGTGTAGTAGTGTACTAGTGTAATAATGTAATAGTGTAGTCATGTAATAGTGTAATAGTGTAATAGTGTAATAGTGTAGTAGTGTAATAGTGTAATAGTGTAGTAGTGTAATAGTGTAACAGTGTAGTAGTGTAATAGTGTAATAGTGTAGTAGTGTAATAGTGTAATAGTGTAGTAGTGTAATAGTGTAGTAGTGTAATAGTGTAACAGTGTAGTAGTGTAATAGTGTAGTAGTGTAATAGTGTAATAGTGTAATAGTGTAATAGTGTAGTAGTGTAATAGTGTAATAGTGTAGTAGTGTAATAGTGTAACAGTGTAGTAGTGTAATAGTGTAACAGTGTAATAGTGTAATAGTGTAGTAGTGTAATGGTGTAGTAGTGTAATAGTGTAATAGTGTAGTAGTGTAATGGTGTAGTAATGTAATAGTGTAATAGTGTAGTAGTGTAATAGTGTAACAGTGTAGTAGTGTAATAGTGTAATAGTTTAATAGTGTAATAGTGTAGTAGTGTAATAGTGTAATAGTGTAGTAGTGTAATGGTGTAGTAGTGTAATAGTGTAATAGTGTAGTAGTGTAATAGTGTAACAGTGTAGTAGTGTAATAGTGTAATAGTGTAATAGTGTAATAGTGTAGTAGTGTAATAGTGTAATAGTGTAGTAGTGTAATAGTGTAATAATGTAATAGTGTAGTAATGTAATAGTGTAGTAGTGTAATAGTGTAATAGTGTAATAGTGTAATAGTGTAGTAGTGTAATAGTGTAATAGTGTAGTAGTGTAATAGTGTAATAGTGTAATAGTGTAATAGTGTAGTAGTGTAATAGTGTAATAGTGTAATAGTGTAGTAGTGTAATAGTGTAATAGTGTAATAGTGTAGTAGTGTAATAGTGTATTGTGTATGACTCGTCTAGATTCTTTCATCATTCTTGATCTTGATGTTCAGTCCTGACAGATTGAGAGCTCATTTTACTGACTGGGCTCTACTGGTTCAGTAGTACTGGTTCAGTAGTACTGGTTCAGTAGTAGTGGTTCAGTAGTACTGGTTCAGTAGTACTGGTTCAGTAGTACTGGTTCAGTAGTAGTGGTTCAGTAGTACTGGTTCAGTAGTAGTGGTTCAGTAGTACTGGTTCAGTAGTACTGGTTCAGTAGTACTGGTTCAGTAGTAGTGGTTCAGTAGTAGTGGTTCAGTAGTACTGGTTCAGTAGTAGTGGTTCAGTAGTACTGGTTCAGTAGTACTGGTTCAGTAGTACTGGTTCAGTAGTACTGGTTCAGTAGTACTGGTTTTACCCTGAGCCCCAGCGGTGTCTAGCCGGGTGTTCAGGATGCATCAGATGTGAGCTCGGTGCTGCGGGCCATCAGAGGTGATGATGGTTTGGGCAGCAGAGCGAGCAGAACCTCCGTCCTCTGCAGGTGTTTGATTGTGACACCAGCAGCCAGACGGTGACTCACCTACAGGAAGAAAAAGCCACACTGCTGCCGGCGCTGTTTGAAGCAGAGCCAGAGTAAAGCCGGGCTGTGATCTCCCGTTTACAGCAGACCGCTGGGAGCGTTTGATTTCAGAGGCCTCCTCTCGTCTCTCTGATATAATTAGAGGGAGAACGTCCATTTAGCACATTCATTTGGGTTATTAGTGGGATTAAGCCTTTAATTAGACCTGGCATTTCACTGGAGAGCTTCGCTTTAAAGGAGCCAAAATAAATAATACCGCTGATGTTAATGCTCTGCATGCCGCGCATGCTTCCAGACTGCAGGCGGTCATAACAATATTTAAGTTCAGGGTTGTTAATATATAGAATATAGAAATATAAAATGTGACTTTAAATCAAATCAGCACTTTACTGGATACATACAGCCTTCAGGTTATTGAGTAATCAGTAATGTTGTTTTAAAGCCTGACGAGGCTCTGTGTTAATGATGGACAGCTCATTATATGATATATAAGTTATTCAGTCGTCTCTCTGATGAGCAGCCTGATTATGACGATGTGATGTGATTACTCCACGCAGACGGGAATCATTCAACTAGACTTCATAGTAAACACTCTTCATAATGGAACCATAGAGCTGGTTATGGTTTTTCTTGACTCAGATTGATTATGGTGATACTATTTACAGGTTTGCCTCACCGTCCACCTGGTCCAAACCTGACCCCCCCTTTCACTCAGCCCTGAGGTTTGTCTCTAATCATTGTCCCTTATACAGCATGGTAGGATGTTCCTCCCTCCCTCTGTGGAGGTTACAACATTAGTACATTTTAGTCTATAACATCATCGACTTACTTCAGCCAGAAGTTTGTAATTCTCCGAAACATTTATAATCTAAGGTCACATGATGGCTTCAGTTCAAAGTTCCTTCTATCAGTACAGAAGCTGGTAAACCAGTATGATCCGCTACAGTCCTGATCCTGGTCCTGGTCCTGGTCCTGGTCCTGGTCCTGGTCCTGGTCCTGGTCCTGGTCCTGGTCCTGGAATGATCTGCAGGCCCAGTTTAAACCGGAGACCTTGATCTCTTTGAATGATTTTAAACATAGAATAAAGGAAGTGGTCACTGCTGGCTGCAGTTGTTTCAATTAAATATCCAACACATGACCAACATGCTGCTCTGTTAATGAACTGGATGATGATGTAATGTGTATTGTGTCGTACCTGTTGTTGCTGTCGTGATTCAGTGTTGTCTTGTTATGTGTTGATGCTGCTATCTGACCCTGTCTTGGCTACATCTCACTAGTAAAAGAGGTTTTAATCTCAATGTGACTTCCTAGTTAAATAAAGGTTTTGATCCCCATTAAAAAAAATAACAACTTTTATCCAGAAAATGGATTTTATACCCATATGACTCAAATCAGAGCGTTCTGTGTTACGTTGTTTGATTCCTTTTAGTGTTTGTGTGTGTGTGTGTGTGTGTGTGTGTGTGTGTGTGTGTGTGTGTGTGTGTGTTACCCTTCAGGAACTCTTTTTACTCTTTGCCTCCACGGAGGATTTGAATCCTGAATAACTTGTGATGGCAGACTGAACAATGAATGAATCCTCCGTCTGTGCGACTCTTCATCCTCCAGTCAAACTCACTCACATACAAATCTAATTAATTTGGTTGGAGATGATGATTTGCAGTGTGCAGTTTGAGCTTGTATTTCTAATATTTCCTTTGAACAGATTTCTGAGCAGTATGCGTTACTGATTCGCTGGCTCTGAGCTTTAATCTGGTGGTGTTTACACCACGTCAGATGAAAAGTCTAAGACTTCTTATACAGAGTCTCTGCATGTTTCATCCTTTGCAGTCAATGAGGGCTTCGTGTCACAGACAGGTCGTATCTTCTCTGGTAACGCTCAGACCCGTCCTGCAGACCCGTCCTGCAGACCCGTTCTGCAGACCCGTCCTGCAGACAGAGTGACTGACATGGCCCGTCTCTGTTTATGGTCCTGCTGCATCATCTTTACATTGTTCACCTAATACGGATGTGAACACCTTCAACCACCCTGAACGCTGAAACTTTGACCTTATAGTCATTGCACCACAATAATACCATATAACATGTTTAACATTTGGGGAAATACGTTTGTAGATGAGAGTTCGTTGAGAACTTTCATGTCTGTGGAAATAAATATAACGCTACCGCCAACAGCAAATTAGATTAGCTCATAACATGGCTTTGTTGAATACTCGATTCCGATTGGTCAATCACGGCATTCTACGGTCTGTTGTTTCTTTATAACAGACTGTTGCTATCTATAACAGACCTTTGCCATGTATAACAGACCGTTGCTATGTATAGCAGACCGTTGCTACGTATAGCAGACCGTTGCTACGTATGACAGACCGTTGCTACGTATGACAGACCGTTGCTATGTATAGCAGACCGTTGCTATGTATAACAGACCGTTGCTATGTATGACAGACCGTTGCTATATATAGCAGACCGTTGCTATGTATAACAGACCGTTGCTATGTATGACAGACCGTTGCTATATATAGCAGACCGTTGCTATGTATAACAGACCGTTGCTACGTATGACAGACCGTTGCTATGTATAGCAGACCGTTGCTATGTATAACAGACCGTTGCTATATATAACAGACCGTTGCTATGTATAACAGACCGTTGCTACGTATTGCAGACCGTTGCTATATATAACAGACCGTTGCTACGTATAACAGACCGTTGCTATATATAACAGACCGTTGCTATGTATAACAGACCGTTGCTACGTATAAAGACCGTTGCTACATATAACAGACCGTTGCTACGTATAACAGACGGTTGCTATGTATAGCAGACCGTTGCTACGTATAACAGACCGTTGCTACGTATAACAGACCGTTGCTATGTATAACCGTCCGTTGCTATGGACACAGCTCTGATGTCAGACTCTGGAGGACCGTTTATGTGTCAAATTATTGATTTCTTCAGTAAGTAGCCGTGTAATAAGCAGGATAATGTACAGCTAGCAGGTCATTGTTGTGAAATAAACCCCGACAGGATGAAGCAAGACCCACATCACCCTGACGGGGTTTATTTTACTACAATGACTGGCTCGCTGCACATTATCCCTTACTTAGTTTAAAAGAAAGACAGGAAACAGTTAGCCTGGCTCCGTCCAAAGCTAACAAAATCTGTGTATCTGAATGTTATATCTGGTTTGTTTTATCCACACAAAAACTAAAGCAGAAAATTGATGTTATGCTTTATATGCTGGACTATTTCTTGGTCGGGTGCAGATCCAGTCTGTTTCCCTGTCTCCAGTCTGCTAAGCTAAGCTAAGCTAAGCTAAGCAGCTGCTGGCTGTAGCTTCATATAAGAATATAAGCGTATTTCCTTTATTCATCTGATTGACGCTACCTACCAGTAGATTTATTCGATTATTACTTTCCAAACAGTGAATCATCCAGTAAATATGTGATCATACAAACTGCATCCAGTCAGAGGTGCTGGTGACTAACACAGGACTTCTACCGGGCTCATCACGGTGTCCTCTCCCCCCCACCCTGCAGGTACATGGCCATCATCCACCCTCTGCAGCAGCGCATGTCGTCCACAGAGACCAAGGTGGTGGTGGCGGTGATCTGGGTTCTGGCTCTGCTGCTGGCCTTCCCCCAGTACTACTACTCCAACACGGACCAGCTGCCCGGCCGGGTGGTGTGCTTCATCGACTGGCCCGAATACACCGTGTGTGACTTCAAAAAGATGTGAGTGTCTCTGTGGAGCAGCTTTTCAAACAGTCAACAAGCGCCGTTAATTACTTCTGAATTGACTGCGAATGTGGGAGGATGTTGTTTGTATTAAGTGTAAATGAGAGAGCGCGGCGAAAAAGCACGGAAGCTTTTTGTGCTTTGTGGTGAATAAATTGGAGGCAAGTCGTCGGGGATTTGTGTTCTCGCTCTACTGAAAGGCAAGAAAAGAAAAGAACAATTAGACTGAAGACATCAGACATCTTCTGTTTGTGATTCTACCAGAACTACCAAGACGATCACAAGTAGTTTTACAGTTTACCAGCAAATCAATTCAAGACATCAAACTGAGAATGAATCAATCATAAATAGAAGAAGCTTTAAAAATCAGTGTTAAAGTATGAAAAGAGAATCTGCAGGTTTTTAAAAACAACTTTAGTTTTCAGCTTTTTATCAGAAATGTTTGAATCGGAGGTTTCAGGTTTCAACCCAATGATTCCTCATCTGTTCAGTTCTTTATAAATCAGGTCAACGCTGAGAACCAAGACTTGCTCTTCACGCTCCTGTTAGCTCACTAACGTGTCCGAGTCAGAACCTGCGACTTTGCTATTTTGTCTTGATTGTCTAAATGACAGTCTGTTCAAGCATCACTCAGGAAGCCAAATACAGACCTGATTTTATATTGTTAGTCCTGTGGACCGCAGCAGATTCAGAGATCTCAGCCAGAGGGCTGTACTTTACTAAACTATAACAGTGTTATAGTGTGAGGGGATTTTACTCCTCCTGAGGCAGACTGAGTGATTCAGAGTCATGCCGGGTCAAAGCCGGATCTTCTACTGTGTGTTCAACGGCTCAATTTCTCCCTTCGCTTAAAGATTAAAGGTGATCACAGAGAAACCTTCCTCCTTCAGCAGAGGAATGTGAAAACAGCTTTCTAGTGTCAGACTGTGCACACGTACGTACGTCATCCTGCACAGAGCAGCTCAAACATCCAGCAGAAGCAACCAGAAGCATTTTGACTGGTGGACGACATTTAGACACCTTAAGGTGCTGTCACACCGCGACCACCACCACACCACGACCACCGCCGCACGGCGACCATCCTGACAACCATCCTGACAACCATCCTGACAACCGCCCTGACAACCGCCCTGACAACCATCCTGACAACCATCCTGACAACCATCCTGACAACCATCCTGACAACCATCCTGACAACCATCCTGACAACCGCCCTGACAACCATCCTGACAACCATCCTGACAACCATCCTGACAACCGCCCTGACAACCGCCCTGACAACCATCCTGACAACCATCCTGACAACCGCCCTGACAACCATCCTGACAACCATCCTGACAACCGCCCTGACAACCGCCCTGACAACCGCCCTGACAACCACCCTGACAACCGCCCTGACAACCGCCCTGACAACCATCCTGACAACAGCCCTGACAACCATCCTGACAACCATCCTGACAACCGCCCTGACAACCGCCCTGACAACCATCCTGACAACCATCCTGACAACCATCCTGACAACCATCCTGACAACCGCCCTGACAACCGCCCTGACAACCGCCCTGACAACCGCCCTGACAACCACCCTGACAACCGCCCTGACAACCGCCCTGACAACCATCCTGACAACCGCCCTGACAACCATCCTGACAACCATCCTGACAACCGCCCTGACAACCGCCCTGACAACCATCCTGACAACCATCCTGACAACCATCCTGACAACCATCCTGACAACCGCCCTGACAACCATCCTGACAACCGCCCTGACAACCGCCCTGACAACCGCCCTGACAACCACCCTGACAACCGCCCTGACAACCACCCTGACAACCGCCCTGACAACCGCCCTGACAACCGCCCTGACAACCGCCCTGACAACCGCTCTGACAACCAACCTGACAACCATCCTGACAACCATCCTGACAACCATCCTGACAACCGCCCTGACAACCGCCCTGACAACCATCCTGACAACCATCCTGACAACCATCCTGACAACCAAACAGGTGCTTCGTTGAACGTCATAAAGTCTTTCTGGTGGAAGTATGAGCCAGCTTGGTGCTGTGTAAATAATTCTCCAAATATGTTTCTGGTTGTTCTTTTCAAGTAGCTGGCACCGTGTTGTACGACTCCAGGTATTAGACACCACCATTATCAGCTCCTCCATCTCTCCTCTTTTCTTCTTTCTTCTTACGCCTCCTTCTATTTGATTGGCCAAAGTTCAACACGGTGAGCTCTGTGCAGCAGAGCAAATTCTGTGCGCGTTCATGTGGGCGGCCACCGCTTCATACCCCTGTGGCGGTGTGAAAGCCCCTTCAGTAGGATTGTTCCCTTGGGCTGGTTCCAACACTCTTTGCATATCACTTCATCCTGTGAGAGCCACAGAGGTTTGACAGAGAGCTCGCCAGACACTGTCTGAATTACTGTGCAGGTTAACGAAGGTTAAAAGAAGCACTCAGAATGATTAACCGGCCCCATGTGACCCACTGACTGGTCACCTTTCCTCCACATACCATCTTTCTCTGGGCTGCTAAAATAGAACCAAATGCCTCTCACATCACACCAGTGACCAACATAATGTGACTCATTCTGACACTCTGTGTTTATGCATTGCTTGTGCAGAGGAAACAGCAGAAGCTGTCATTGCTGCAGACCAATAGCGTCTCCCCTCTCGCCGTGATCTACGATCAAAGGGAAGGCGAGGAGAGTCTTGTTGTGTTAATCTTCCTCATACTGAAAGCTCGCTGTGCTGAACAAACTGGTGGAGCTGCTTTAGAAACAGGATGAATGCAGCATGCCTGGCAGGGACTCTTTCACACTTTGCACCACCCCAGTAACTCCAATTTCTTCCATTCGTCTCTTTGTAATCCCTCCGGCACAACTGGCCAACACACACACATGAAGGCACGAACACAGGTACAGTCCCACAACATGCACACACAAGAGATCACAGGAAAACACCCACACAATGACGCACACATGGCAGCACTCTGATCACAGCTCTGCTGATGGCTACCTGATGGTTTACCTGCTTCGCTGCCAGCCTTCCTCCTACTGACACATCTCTCCATGGAAATATGGTTTGTTATGAACATCACTACGGTAATCTGATTGTTCATTAAGGGGAACCAGCTGCGCTTATTGCTTTTTAAATGAAACTGTAATCAGTGACACACAAAGCATCCAGCTCAGCTGCTGAAGCTGTAAATGACACATCTGATTAAGGCTGACCCCGGGTCAGATCCCACATGTTTTTCTTTCCGGGCGTCGCCCCGCCACCGCTATCACAGTCAACCCGTCTGACGGCCCGCCTGCTGCCTTCACAGTCAGTGGGAATTAGCAAGTACGTCTCATAGGAGAGTATTAATAGATGACATTGTTTTTGAATGCACGCTTACTTTTATATTTGCACCTGTCTCTATACTGGAGCCTGCTACAGCAACCACATCTCCACACTTGCTCTGCAGGTAAACTGATTACTAGATGGATTGATGTAATAATTATGGAATAATCATGCATGTCAGTTCACATGAAGGGATAGTTCAGGTGTTTCTCAGCAGCAAAAAAAATTATAAAATCAACATCAGTTGAAGTGGACGTTATATTTAGAATATTTACACCTCTTTACCTCTCTGTCACACAGCCCTTTCTGACGGGGAACTGAAGCCGTTATATCGCTCTCTTCAAAGCCACCAGACTCCATTCACAAAAACAGTAATATTACCTCTCAGGACACGGGTCTACACGGATCTACACTGGTCTACATGGGTCTACACTGGTCTACATGGGTCTACACTGGTCTACACTGGTCCACACTGGTCTACACTGGTCCACACTGGTCTACATGGGTCTACACTGGTCTACACGGGTCTACATGGGTCTACACGGGTCTACACGGGTCTACACTGGTCTACATGGGTCTACACTGGTCTACACTTGTCTACTGACTACTGAATCCATCGGTTAGTTTGTTGTGTTAGTTTGTGTTATTGTGTGACTTTGGTGTTAAAGGGTTAATTCAGATTCACACAATAACACAAACTATCTGATGGAGGAAACGTTAGACCAGTGGAGACCAGTGGAGACCAATGTAGACCAGTGTAGACCCATGTAGACCAGTGTAGACCCATGTAGACCAGTGTAAACCAGTGTAGACCAGTGTAGACCCATGTAGACCAGTGTAGACCAGTGTAGACCAGTGTAGACCAATGTAGACCAGTGTAGACCCATGTAGACCAGTGTAGACCCATGTAGACCAGTGTAAACCAGTGTAGACCAGTGTAGACCCATGTAGACCAGTGTAGACCAGTGTAGACCAGTGTAGACCAGTGTAGACCACTGTAGACCAGTGTAAACCAGTGTAGACCCGTGTAGACCAGTGTAGACCAGTGTAAACCAGTGTAGACCAGTGTAGACCCATGTAGACCAGTGTAGACCCATGTAGACCAGTGTAAACCAGTGTAGACCAGTGTAGACCCATGTAGACCAGTGTAGACCAGTGTAGACCAGTGTAGACCAGTGTAGACCACTGTAGACCAGTGTAAACCAGTGTAGACCCGTGTAGACCAGTGTAGACCAGTGTAGACCACTGTAGACCAGTGTAAACCAGTGTAGACCCGTGTAAACCAGTGTAGACCAGTGTAGACCCATGTAGACCAGTGTAGACCCATGTAGACCAGTGTAGACCCATGTAGACCAGTGTAGACCCATGTAGACCAGTGTAGACTCCTGTTCTGTACATATTTGCTTCTCATAAGAAAAGAAAAAACACCTCACAAAATAGATGAATATAACACTGAAGAAATACACAGAGACACTTCTATATGTTATCAGACACACTGATACACCGTGTCCTCTGTGATCTCTTGTCACACGACATCAGCCTGAGATTAGCGCCAGTATGTTGGCCCGTTACCTCCAGCTGCCCCCCCCCCCTCCTCCCAACACACACATTCATTCATTATGTCCACTGATACAAACAGCCACATGTTTAAATAAGCAGACACAGTTTAATTATGCATGTAAACATTAATTCATTCCCTCCACATAATGCTGATATATATACTGTATATACTGGAGAAGAGATGATGATGTTCATCTGATGAGCTCAGACACACACTCACACACTCACACACTCACACACTCACACACCAACAGCCTAGAAACAGAGAGCTTGAGCCTGTTAGTCCGCTGGAGAGAGAAGAGATTAAAATAACACAACTCACAGTGTGTATGATGATGAAGTTGAGGATGAAGATGATGAAGATGTGTGTGTGACCTCTGTTGAAGGAGGTTTTATTGATTCAGCCTGTATGACAGCAGGGTGACACAGTACAGCATCTATTCCCTAAAGTCCCATCCATCAGTGGGAGCTGAGGGTCTGCTGGTCCCTCCGTCGGGGAGTCCCTCTGTCAGGGAGTCCCTCTGTCAGGGAGTGGAGGGAACCAGGGAGATGATCACTTCCTGTTAGTGGAGGGAACCAGAGAGATGATCACTTCCTGTTAGTGGAGGGAACCAGGGAGATGATCACTTCCTGTTAGTGGAGGGAACCAGGGAGATGATCACTTCCTGTTAATGGAGGGAACCAGGGAGATGATCACTTCCTGTTAGTGGAGGGAACCAGAGAGATGATCACTTCCTGTTAGTGGAGGGAACCAGAGAGATGATCACTTCCTGTTAGTGGAGGGAACCAGGGAGATGATCACTTCCTGTTAGTGGAGGAAACCAGAGAGATGATCACTTCCTGTTAGTGGAGGGAACCAGAGAGATGATCACTTCCTGTTAGTGGAGGGGAACCAGAGAGATGATCACTTCCTGTTAGTGGAGGGAACCAGGGAGATGATCACTTCCTGTTAGTGGAGGGAACCAGGGAGATGATCACTTCCTGTTAGTGGAGGGAACCAGAGAGATGATCACTTCCTGTTAGTGGAGGGAACCAGGGAGATGATCACTTCCTGTTAGTGGAGGGAACCAGGGAGATGATCACTTCCTGTTAGTGGAGGGAACCAGGGAGATGATCACTTCCTGTTAGTGGAGGGAACCAGAGAGATGATCACTTCCTGTTAGTGGAGGGAACCAGGGAGATGATCACTTCCTGTTAGCCTACAGAAATACGTCGTCCCTGCAGCACTCTATAAGGAAAACTTTAACAAAAAACGTACATCATTTCTGAGAACGAGCGTGCTGTAATTTATCAATACAATGTTCACCTTTTTTATTTGTGAACAAATATAATTATTGAAACATTATTTAAAAGTTTTAAAAAGTCATTTCCAGAAGAATTAGATGTTCAGAAGCAGGCTGTGATATATGTAAATCATAAAATAAAAATCTAACTAGTAATAATAATGGTTCAAAATGAGTCAAAAACCTTCAAATGTTCTTGGGGGAAAACCTTCAAACACAATATCTCCTATTATCTTTTATTCACTGTAGAGATTCAGAATATGTCTCTGTATAACATGTAGGAGCATCCTGACTGGGACTCTGCTCCTATAACCTGAATGATACCCGACTATAGATTACAAATAACACAGGAAAGCATATATGTCTTTTTAAAACATCAAAGAATATTTCACATTTTATTGAGATGATAACAGGAGCTCATGCATTACCAGTCTGAGAAGCATTATTAGGTGATGTGGCAGCTCCCTGCAGCCAGATCCTCACCAGTAACCCCAATAAAAACACACACCTGCTGCCATAATAACAGATCAATAGCAGCCAGCAGGCTGCAATATATATCAGCAAATATCTATTCTTGTTTTTACACCTCTGGGACTGTGGGTGTCAAGAAATGTTGGCACAGACACGTTTTTCATCTCTTCCATAAACTGGTCAGCAGTTCACACTATGAACGAATGTTCTCAATCTGAGGGAAATCACCAGAACGCCGGCTTCCTTCTGTTGGTGGTTCTCTGCAGTCGACATGCTAACACAGAAACCCCCAAATATATATAACACCAGAGGAGAAACACCAGGGAAATAGTGAAAAATACCAAACCATATTAAGAAGTGTCTGTGAGGTCTGGGAATAACAGCTATAAACCAGGAGCTCATCTGTTCCTCCTGTCAGACACATCTTCTATAAACTATAAAACTATTCTCTAAATCCTCCAGTCTCTGAGCACCTCGTTATTAAAGGCCCAGCGTGTGATGACACAACTGTACAACAGCTGGATTAAAACAGACATTTCAATTACTGAGTAGCCACAGAGTCTATTCTAATATAAAAAGTGACGATCCAGTTCTACTAAAACAGACTGAATGTTGTCACATCCTGGAGAGAAGAAGAATAAACTATACAGGGCCTATGAAAAGTATTTTTATATAGTTTTTAGATTTCTTTGTCATACAACACTGAATTAAAGTAGATTTAATGTCTTTTTATAACTGATCATCAGAAGAAAGACCCTTTAATGTCAAAACTCTTCACTCCAGGACACAAGTTGTTCTCAAGCTATTTTTGTGTAAATCTTCTCCTAAGTCGCAGGTTTCTTGCCGACTGCATCAGGACTAACCCTAACACCCTAACCCCCTAACACCCTAACCCCCTAACACCCTAACCCCCCCCCCCCCCCCAGCCTCACAAGCCTTCAGGGCTCACAGCATGGTGTGATGGGGCTACAGCGTGCTTCACTGTGGGGACGCTATGTTTGTGGCAGCATATTCTCATACGACACATCTTACGAAAAACATATCCCTTCTTTTTCGTTCGTTTGCATTCAGTCTTATTTAGACACCGTAGAGCCAGAATCTGAGCAGAGGCTGTGTGTTGTTGTATTTGGTACCAACCATCTTACAAACCACTTTAATCATGCAAATCAGCAGGACCAGTAAATGGATCCATCAACTCTCTCTGCATGATGGACAAGTTGATGATTCACTGTCTGGAGGACTCTGGAGGACTCTGGAGGACTCTGGAGGAAGGAGCACTTCACAGAGAGTCCATAAGTCGTTTAGATGGACACCACATCTGGTGTCACTGTGTCATTTACAGCATCTTTGTCAGAGGAGGAACCGTGTGCGGAGAGCCGAGCTGTCCTCACAGAGAACAGCAGGGAAACACTGAAGCACATTAAAACACAGCCATGAAACAACCCGCAGGTTGCACACCCTGTGTGCTGTGATTGGCTGACGGTTTCACCCCCACATGGCGCCCAAAGGCTGTTTGCAGACGCCCAGAAGATTCGTGAACGCAGCAACACTAGAAGAGAAGATGAAGTCCAGACAGAGGACTGATCAGCGTCTCTCTACATACAGACACCATCACACTGTTATAGGTCCTGATTGAGAGGGATTATTTTACTATCAGTCTATAAAACCTTTAAACAGAACGGTCATATATGACGTTTGGGGGGGTCAAACGACCTGTTCTTGTTATTGAGGTATGAGGACATGAAACACCTCTGTTTCTCTCAGACAGCAGCCTGATCCTGACGAGTCACACTGACATGATGGACTTTACCAGAGAGAGAAAGTAGATCTGCTGAAGACGGCGGCTTCAGAAAAAAACCAGACACCTGAGAGCTGAGAAATAACACACATGCTTTAGACGGGAGGAGAGCCAAGAATGGAAATGTCTTTTCTTCTTCTTCTTTTAAGGCGTCCCAGTTTGGAGAGTCATCGCATTCTTTTAGCTTTTATATTAACAAACCCTCCATTTCTCCTCCGTCGTCTTCAGACTGTTTCACCACCTTCACCTCTCTGACAGCACATCACATGAAGGATGAATCTCATCTCTGGAACATGAGACTTATATTCACCGATGTGATGAACACAGACCTCCAGCCGACCCCCCCCCCCCCCCAGACGACAGGGTTTACTCAGCAGCTTTCCTCTGAGCTCATTACTCCGATGGTCACTTGTGTGCAAACAAATCACATTTCTAATTAGATTGCGACAGCTTCCGTTGTCTCTGAATTGATTTTCCTCTGCCTCGTGCTAAACGTTATCTGGGCCTCGTGTGACCTGCTGCTGTGTCCGCTGGCTTTAGTTAACACAGTGTTCCATTGCACCGGTGTGGCAGAATGTTTGACATCTTGGTTTAATTAAAGACCGGATTACATTTTACTGTGTTTGTCTTCTCCACTCATGTGACTTAACGTTGTGAACCCGGGACATGAACAGCGGCCTCCTGGATGAAAGTCTTGTGTTTGTTGGTTTGCGTTTTCTCACAATAAATGTATGTATATGAAGAATTCAGATGTTTCACAAGCTTTGGCAGCGTCAGAAATAATGTGACCCACATTTACAAACCAACCAATCAGAATACCACACAGACTGACGCTGGAGACACCGGCCGGCGGTCGGCCAACATTTTCTGTCTGCCATTCTGCTTCTGCACACACAAAACAAAACAATGGATGCCAAACGAAAAAAGAGGTTTGTGGGAGAAAGAAAGAACTGAAGCCAAAGCGTGGTGACCGTTTTGTTCGGTGAGCGGTGCAGATGGAGGAGGAGAGCTGGTGATGTGCTGTTTTCTGTTCACATCCTACTGTAGCTCTACAATCCAGCAGACATCCATCAGACCATCAGGCATCACAATCGATTTCACACAATCTGACACAGAAGGTCAAATTCTGTTAGAGCCATCGCACACAGTGTGACATACAATAAACTCACATAATGTCTGAAGCCTTTAGGGCAGCATAACGTACACCTTTATTATTGTTATTATTACATAATGTATATGCATCATGTAATCCCCTGCACACATAGCTGCACTGCCTCAACCTGAGCTCACCTCTAATCAGAGTAATTGCAAACAGCTGTGTGTGTCGGGATCACGCTGCTCTGCCGTCCTGTTTTCTCTCACTAAAGTCCGGTGTGGACCGGGACAATAAACCCAACCTTTACAAATCTATAACGACCATGATGGCCATACAGGATCCCTCTTTAACACGTTAATTACATTACATGTCAAAATTTGATAGCAACGATATGATTGGCTCAGGGAGATCATGGCAGAATGTGGTTGGTTAACTAAGAGTGAAACGCCCGTAGTCAGCTGATAGAGAGAGAGAGAGAGAGAAGGATTTATGAATGAGAGTAAACAGAGTCTCCCTGACTAAGAATAACTATATAGAAACAGGCATCTTCTCTCTGATGGTTTCGTCTACTGATGTCGGTCACATAGAGGCTTCAGACTGTTTCATAACCAGTTAAAAGTTCCTAACCTTTAACCTTCCTAGAGTCCCATCTAATAAGCACTTAAGATCAATTAACTTCATTGATTTTCTTTATTTTACATCCACTTAACGTTGAGGCAATCCAGTAGTGATTATTGGATCTAGACTGAGAGAAGTAACGTAACCAACACAAACCTGAACTACACATCTCCTTCCTTTATGTTAGCTGTGGAGCGCTCAGTTAGATCTGTAAACCAGACCGAGCTCTGCAGACTCTGTGTTAACTGTCTACACCACGTTCTCCCCAGACCGGGTACCACACCTACCTATATTGTATCTGTATGTGTGTGTGTGTATTCAGTGTATTAACATAATTGTAGTTAATTACCAGGAACATGTGAGTCTCATCTGCAGCGTTGGCAGAGAAAACAGATATTCCCTCTGTGGATGCTGCAGTCAGGAGGTCAGATACTAAACACACAATTTAACAGTCATTAATGCACACACACACACGCACACACACACACACACACACACACACACACATACGTATATAAACAGACCCCATCATTAACCTGCACACACTAACAGGGGATTAAGCAGATCACACACTGTGTCTGTGATAGATTGATAGATTAACCACATCATCAGATAAATACTGAACCTGTCATGTTTAATTATCTCATTAAGGGTTTAAACCGGTCGGACAGTTATTGGGGCAGAAGTCTAACTGAAGCCTCAAAACATCTTTAATCGTGTTACAAAGAAGAATTATTCATCGGTCCTCTGGTGAAACACACTAATGATGATTGATTCAACCCTTCACTCCAATGAGTAACTTTAGATTGTACTACTAGCTGTGTGACGGCCCCCCCCCCCCCCGTTTATCTGCAGAGGTGTGACGGGTCAGTAACGTGCCTGTGTTGTGTTGAAGGGGCCTGATTGGAGTCGGTGGTCCTGGTGGGCCCGGTGGTCCTGGTGGGCCCGGTGCTCCACAGGATATAAAGGCCCAGCTTCTTGTGCATCTCTCTCTCTCTCTCTCCCTGCAACCCCTTCGCTTTGCTTAGCTTTTATTAAACCTTTTACTTGACAACACCTCACACTACATGATTCAAGCACACCCACATTGACACTACTGATTTCACTGACTAACACACTCCATAACTAAATTTGATCCCAAGCGGGTTCTCTCCACAGAGTCCTCCATGGAACTACAGTAGCCCAGAACGGACAAACTAAACTATGTTAACTTTTCCTGCTTGGGTCGGAGTCGATAACGTTACTCGCTGCCGTCGCCGCCGCTCTCTCTCTCTCTCTCTCTCTCTCACTTCACCACTCACACTCTCCAGATCCTACACACTGCACCTTTAAAGCTGCTATATGAAACATTTTTATATTAAAACGGATGAAAGCACAACCCAGTCGACAGGAAAAAAAGTTGTCATTGTACGTTTCTGCAAACCACAGAGAGGTTCAATGTGGACGTTTCTGAACCAAAATACGTTTCATATCAGCCTCGTATCACGCTTGTAGAAACGCACAACGCCACGTGGTTAATGTTGTTAAAAAATTGGTTAGGTTTAGGCAACAAAACCACTCGGTTAAGGTTAGAAACATAATAACGTAACAACGTGACTAGTGTAAATAAATAACCTTAGCAGCCTTTCTTACGTAACGTTAGGTAGCTGGCATAACAACATTACGTAACTACGTAACATAACAACATTACATAACAACGTAACATAACAACGTAACATAAAAACGTATCATAACAACGTAACATAACAACGTAACATAACAGCGTAACTTAACGTAACATAACATAACATAACAACGTAACATAACAACGTAACATAACGTAACATAACATAACAACGTAACATAACATAACAACGTAACATAACAACATAACATAACAACATTACATAACAACGTAACATAACAACGTAACATAACAACGTAACATAACGTAACATAACATAACATAACAACATAACATAACAACGTAACATAACATAACAACGTAACATAACAACATAACATAACAACATTACATAACAACGTAACATAACAACGTAACATAACAACGTAACATAACAACGTAACATAACAATGTAACATAACGTAACATAACATAACAATGTAACATAACAACATTACATAACAACGTAACATAACGTAACATAACGTAACATAACATAACAACGTAACATAACGTAATTTAACAACGTAACATAACAACGTAACATAACAACTGTAACTACATGACTAGTGTAAATAAATAACAACCTTAGCGGCCTTTTAACAAGCGTAAAGTCAACGTTGACTTTTGGTTTTGAACAGCTGTCCCACCCTTAGTGGACTTTATAGCTGTTATACTGGTTATTATACTGGTTATTATACTGGGTATTATACCAGGTAACTTTCGTTAACAGTCGCTCCTCACTCTCTCTGGCCAAATGAAAAAACGTCGACGTACAACGTATCTGTGGTTTGCAGAAACGTACCGTGCCAACATGTTTTCCTGGCGACTGGGCTGATGAAAGAACTACTCAGTCTTCTACAGTTGAACCCTAAAGTCAGAAACCATCTCTGTGATTTCTCTGTGATATGGGATGTACTGTGTATGTGTGGTTGTAGGTACTACGTGTGCGTGGCCATCCTGATCTACTTCCTGCCTCTGCTGGTGATGGGCTGTGCCTATCTGGTGGTGGGACTGACCCTCTGGGCCAGTGAAATCCCCGGAGACTCTTCTGACCGCTACAAGGAGCAGCTGACCGCCAAACGCAAGGTAACCTGCACTTCAGACAGCTACTGGGATTATAGACTAGTGTAATCAGATTACTCCAACCGTGTCATATGAACAGGACGTGGCTGCAATGTTCATGTCTGCCTCACGCTGGGCCAACAGACAAGGACTCAATACACAGGACTCAATACACAGGACTCAATACACAGGACTCAATACACAGGACTCAATACACAGGACTCAATACACAGGACTCAATACACAGGACTCAATACACAGGACTCAATACACAGGACTCAATACACAGGACTCAATACACAGGACTCAATACACAGGACTCAATACGCAGGACTCAATACACAGGACTCAATACACGGGACTCAATACACGGGACTCAGTACACGGGACTCAATACGCAGGACTCAATACACGGGACTCAATACGCAGGACTCAATACGCAGGACTCAATACACAGGACTCAATACACGGGACTCAATACACAGGACTCAATACGCAGGACTCAATACACAGGACTCAATACACAGGACTCAATACGCAGGACTCAATACACAGGACTCAATACACAGGACTCAATACACAGGACTCAATACACAGGACTCAGTACACGGGACTCAATACACGGGACTCAGTACACAGGACTCACTACACAGGACTCAATACACGGGACTCAATACACAGGACTCAGTACACGGGACTCAATACACGGGACTCAGTACACAGGACTCAATACACAGGACTCAGTACACGGGACTCAATACACGGGACTCAGTACACAGGACTCAATACGCAGGACTCAATACAAGGGACTCAATACACGGGACTCAGTACACAGGACTCAATACGCGGGACTCAGTACACAGGACTCAATACGCAGGACTCAATACAAGGGACTCAGTACACGGGACTCAGTACACAGGACTCAATACGCGGGACTCAGTACACGGGACTCAATACGCAGGACTCAATACACAGGACTCAATACACGGGACTCAATACACGGGACTCAGTACACGGGACTCAATACGCAGGACTCAATACAAGGGACTCAATACACGGGACTCAGTACACAGGACTCAATACGCGGGACTCAGTACACAGGACTCAATACGCAGGACTCAATACACGGGACTCAATACACAGGACTCAATACACGGGACTCAATACGCAGGACTCAATACGCAGGACTCAATACGCAGGACTCAATACGCAGGCCTCAATACGCAGGACTCAATACGCAGGACTCAATACGCAGGACTCAATACGCAGGACTCAATACACAGGACTCAATACGCGGGACTCAGTACACAGGACTCAATACGCAGGACTCAATACACGGGACTCAATACACAGGACTCAATACGCAGGACTCAATACGCAGGCCTCAATACGCAGGACTCAATACACAGGACTCAATACGCAGAGCAGATATGATAAAACGTCTGCACAGGTACAGTCTACGTTGGTTCACTGAACCTCCTAGAAATGCATGTATATTTCTTTATATTAACGCAGAACTAATAATTTATTGTAGTGATGAATAATATCGACCTTGATGTGTCTTCATATTGACAGAATAACACGATAAGAAGATAGATTTGTGGTATTTTTATTTATTTATAGCCTAATAACATCAGAAATATGCACTTCCCTTACTAATTCTATCTATCTTCTGTTGTCGCTGGTCTTTCATGGCCCATACTGAACCTGTAAGGTGTGTTCACAGAGCTGCAGCTGCTTAGAGAACTCTCTCTTGCTTTTCTGACCCTAGTTCAGGGGTCAGGGGTCAGCAACCTTTACTATCAAAAGAGCCATTTTCCGTAATAATAATCTGTCCGGAGCCGCAAAACATTTGATCATTTTGATGAAGGTAACACAGTTTATAGTCTAAGTATATAGAATATAAGTCTAATGCAGTGAGGGTTAATGTACTAAGGAGTATTAGGGTCACATTGAGGGAAAAAACATCTGAGTTTACAGAATAAAGTCATAATATTACGAGAATAAAGTCCTAACTTTACGAGAAAAAAATCAAAATAGTACGAGAATAAAGTCATAACTTAATGAGAAAAAAAGTCGTAATATTACGAGAATAAAGTCATAACTTTACGAGAATAAAAATCGGAAAATTTCCAGAATAAAGTCCTAACTTTACGAGAAAAAAAAGTCGTAATAATACAAGAATAAAGTCATAACTTAACGTGAAAAAAAGTCGTAATATTACGAGAATAAAATCATAACTTTAAGAGAAAAAAAGTCGTAACATTACGAGAATAAAGTCATAACTTTACGAGAAAAAAAGTTGTAATATTTCGAGAATAAATTCATAACTTTACGAGAAAAAAAGTCGTAATATTACGAGAATAAAGTCATAACTTTACGAGAAAAAAGGTCGTAATATTACGAGAATAAAGTCATAACTTTACGAGAAAAAAAGTCGTAAAATTACGAGAATAAAGTCATAACTTTACGAGAAAGAAATTCATAATATTACGAGAATAAAGTCATAACTTTACGATAAAAAAAAGTTGTTCTATTACGAGAATAAAGTCATAACTTTACGAGAAAAAAAGTCGTAACATTACGAGAATAAAGTCATAACTTTACGAGAAAAATAGTTGTAATATTACGAGAATAAAGTCATAACTTTATCAGTAAAAAGTCGTAATAGTACGAGAATAAAGTCATAACTTTATGCGAAAAAAAGTCGTAATATTACAAGATTAAAGTCATAACTTTACGAGAAAAATAGTCATAATATTATAAGAATAAAGTCATAACTTTGTTCGAAAAAAAGTTGTAATATTACGAGTATAAAGTCATAACTTTACGAGAAAAAAAGTCTTAATATTACGAGAATGAAGTCATAACTTTACGAGAAAAAAAGTCGGAACATTACGAGAATAAAGTATAACTAAAGCATAACTTTATGAGAAAAATGAAAGTTACTACTTTATAATATTATGACTTTATTCTCATAATACTACAACTTTTTTTTCTCGTAAACTTCTGACTTTATCCCTCTAATATTACGACTTTTTTTCTCGTAAAGTTATGACTTTATTCTCGGAATATTACGACTTTATTCTCTAAATCTCAGATTATTTTTTTTTTCCTCAATGTGGCCCTAATACTCCGTCGTACCGTCGTACCATAGACCTACAACAATGATAAATAAAAATGAAAATGTAAACAAAAAACAGTTATTCATTTCCATTTTTAAACATCCACAGGGAGCCACTGGAGAAGGACTGAAGAGCCTCATGTGGCTCCGGAGCCGCAGGTTGCAGACTCCTCCACTAGACCATGAAATGAGACTTTACTCAGGTGTCTCTGCTCTGATGACGTCAGTCTGTCAACATGTAGTCTGACAGATCTTTTGAAGCATTGATTCCAACTTCATTTACCATCATCATCAGGTCAAAACTTTAATTTCTACGACCAAATTACTGCGATACTGAGGACATTCCCATCACCCTCTGATGCTGTATTAGCAAATATTAGTATGCTAGCATGCTAAACATGCTGATGCTAACATGGTAAACATTATATCTGCTAATGTTATAATTAAGTCATAGACTCTTCTCTCCTTCTGGCCGTACAGCTACAGGAAGGAGACGTGTCCATGGGAGAAAGGACATGACGTATCTCAGAAATCTTAGAAACAACCTTTTAAAGCAAATCTACTGCAAACACACATTTTTCAGTCGTCCTTATTGACGGTGGAAATCTCTTGATCATGTTAAATGTGCAGGACGGCCGTCCTCCTCCTCCTCGTCTAATGAGGCAGCCTCATAGATTTGTAGCGTCTATCCATCTATTATTTTCAGTTCATTGCCAGAGACAGAAAGTTCAAAGCAGCCAAGGTTTTTTTGTGGACAGACGGATTTGTCACCACTTGTTGAGGAAACAGAGGCTGGTTAAAGAGAGGAGAGGCTGAGAGGAGACAATCAGTGTAGAGCAGCATCCTCAGAGATCACTAAAACAAACAGAAAGCTGGCAGTATACCGCCTGTAACACGGTGCTGATTGATGGTTTTATATTTATTCTGTATTATTTATGGAGCATGTGTTCTGTTGGACTGTTTATGACAGGATCATTGTACCGAAGACTCTGGTCTTATGACAACCTACAGCATCTCTTGCAGCACGAAGGCTTTTGGAATAATAATAATAATGATCTAGTTTGAAAAATGCATGGAGAAACACCAGAATGGACGGGGAAGACAAACTGAAGACAAAATGGTGCTGTGGTGTGTCCCGACAGGTGGTGAAGATGATGATCGTGGTGGTGTGTACGTTTGCCATCTGCTGGCTGCCCTACCACGTCTTCTTCCTGCTGCACCAGTTCTTCCCCGACATGTTTGAAGAGAGGTTCATCCAGCAGGTCTACCTGGCCATCATGTGGCTGGCTATGAGCTCCACCATGTACAACCCAATCATCTACTGCTGCCTCAACGACAGGTCGGTCTGCACCAAACACACAAACACATCCTGTTACTCATTTAGCTACTGGAAAATCTCAAATATCTACTTCAGCTGCAGAGAGAAGCAGGCCTCCATTTGAACCTGGCTTATATTAGAGACAGAGAGCGTATACACGAATCCGGGGAAATAATGGAAGTAAACAAGTCGCCATTACTGCGATATAGCGTCTCCCTACAATACGCACATGTTTGAATGCAAGCTGTCCTACGAACTGTACAGTTTCCACTTAACTTTACTTTCTATGAACCTGAGCAGTTCTCAGCTACTGCAACAGTAGTGGCTAACTTCAACTTAGGCAACTATTCAGTCATCACATTACCTCTCTCTTTTTGCTGGGTGAATAGGGCCTATTTATTAGGCGACATAGTTATGTTGTTGTTTTTGGGGGTAATAAGTTAGAAATAACAGTATTAAAATAATAAAAGTTATGCATTTAGATTTTTTTTTCTTCCCTCATTTCGGGCGAACCTATGGATGAATGAATGGTGCCCATATGGATGAATGGAGCCCCTACGTGTGAACGTTGCCCTTATGGATGAAAATCACCCCTATGGATCAATGGTGCCCCTATGGATGAATGGATGGCGCCCCTATGGATGGATGAATGATGCCCCTATGGATGAATGGAGCCCCTATGGATGAATGGCAACTCTATGGATGAATGGCACCTCTGTGGATGAATGAATGGCGCCCCTATGGATGAATGGAGCCCCTATGGATGAATGGCGCCCCTATGAATGAATGGCGCCCCTATGGATGAATGGAGCCCCTATGGATGAATGGAGCCCCTATGGATGAATGGAGCCCCTATGGATGAATGGAGCCCCTATGGATGAATGGCGCCCCTATGGATGAATGGAGCCCCTATGGATGAATGGCGCCCCTATGGATGAATGGAGCCCCTATGGATGAATGGAGCCCCTATGGATGAATGGTGCCCCTATGGATGAATGGTGCCCCTATGGATGAATGGAGCCCCTATGGATGAATGGCGCCCCTATGGATGAATGGTGCCCCTATGGATGAATGGTGCCCCTATGGATGAATGGCGCCCCTATGGATGAATGGTGCCCCTATGGATGAATGGAGCCCCTATGGATGAATGGAGCCCCTATGGATGAATGGCAACTCTATGGATGAATGGCACCTCTGTGGATGAATGAATGGCGCCCCTATGGATGAATGGAGCCCCTATGGATGAATGGAGCCCCTATGGATGAATGGCAACTCTATGGATGAATGGCACCTCTGTGGATGAATGAATGGCGCCCCTATGGATGAATGGAGCCCCTATGGATGAATGGCGCCCCTATGGATGAATGGCGCCCCTATGGATGAATGGAGCCCCTATGGATGAATGGAGCCCCTATGGATGAATGGAGCCCCTATGGATGAATGGCGCCCCTATGGATGAATGGAGCCCCTATGGATGAATGGAGCCCCTATGGATGAATGGCGCCCCTATGGATGAATGGTGCCCCTATGGATGAATGGCGCCCCTATGGATGAATGGTGCCCCTATGGATGAATGGAGCCCCTATGGATGAATGGTGCCCCTATGGATGAATGGTGCCCCTATGGATGAATGAATGGTGTCCCTATGGATGAATGAATGGTGTCCCTATGGATGAATGAATGGTGCCCCTATGGATGAATGGAGCCCCTATGGATGGATGAATGATGCCCCCATGGATGAATGAATGGTGCCCCTATGAATGAATGGTGCCCCTATGGATGAATGAATGGTGACCCTATGAATGAATGGAGCCCCTATGGATGAATGGATGGTGTCCCTATGGATGAATGAATGGTGTCCCTATGGATGAATGGAGCCCCTATGGATGGATGAATGATGCCCCCATGGATGAATGAATGGTGCCCCCATGGATGAATGAATGGTGACCCTATGAATGAATGGAGCCCCTATGGATGAATGGATGGTGTCCCTATGGATGAATGAATGGTGTCCCTATGGATGGATGAATGGTGCCCCTATGGATGGATGAATGGTGCCCCTATGGATGGATGAATGGTGCCCCTATGGATGAATGGAGCCCCTATGGATGAATGGCGCCCCTATGGATGAATGGCGCCCCTATGGATCAATGATACCCCAATGGATCAATGATACCCCAATGGATGAATGACGCTCTTATGGATGAATGGCACCCCTATAGATGAATAGATGGTGCCCCTATGGATGAATGGAGCCCCTATAGATGAATGGATGGCGCCCCTAGCGTTGGCCTATACCGCCTATAGGACCACCTCTGCAGGAAGTGCTGAGTTTTATTGACAACAGCTTGATAGAAGCAATGAAATTAAGATGAGAACAGTATTTTTGTTGTGTTGTTGGTATGCACTGATTTGGTTTTTATTCATTTTGTTGTTGATGGCCATTATTTTAATACTGGAGTACTTGTAGTACTTGTAAATCATTTCAAAAGTATTATTACTACTTCATTTTCCTCCATGGGTCCAGTGTTTCGTTACACTATTCATAACTTCATGATTTGAATCATCTCGTCATCACCCTGATTGGTGATGCTACCCTTAAAAAAAATGTAAAGATCATGACTAACATTCTCATTTGTTGTTTGTTGGAATATGTCCACATTTTTAAAGAAAGACGACAACACTTCAGGGGGAAATCATGATGTCCTTGTTTAGCAGCGATCATCACACACAGAGTCACAGAGTCAGTAGTCCGTCCTCACCGCTGCCTCGGTGGAAGAAGATGACAGCTCGGTGGAGGCTGCTGATTCTCACTTTGTCATTTCTCTGGAAAGAAACTCTCCAAACCTCAAAGACTTCCACACATGAAGTGAAGTTAGAATAAACTTTAAACCCCTCTGAGACTGAATCCCTCAACTATTTACTGTCAAACTGTGCTGTTATCAACAGAAATATCAATGAATTTAAAGATGGTTGTTAGTAATAATGAAGGCAGCTGGTCGACTCCGCTTGTTGTCTTTAATCAATCACCTCCCATCGTGTCATTGTCTCATTGTCTCATTGTCTCATTGTCTCATTGTCTTGCACCGCGGCCACCTGTTAATTGTATTTGTGCTGTCGGAGAAATGAGATTTCACACTTCTTTCGCCTCCTGAAAAAGTCCTAAAAATGAGAGTATGTGGGCTGGACGTCGGTGAGCGGAGGTTTAGTCATCATCATTCTGTACAGGAGAACCAGCGGCTTCGCTCTCTATCAGCTCAGCTCATTTACATTCAAATGTGTGACCGATGATGGTCCTCTCCTCATCTCTAAGCATCTCTCCTCATCCCTCTGCTGCTCTCACAGATTGACATTTCCGCTCCTCCTCCTCTTCTCCTCTTCATCCGTCTTTCTGTCTGTCTGTCTGTTAGTTTACTGAAGTCTGATTTCTTCTTCTCTTTTATTGTTCTGTCATCTCTTCATCTCCTCATCTCTTCATCTCTGAGCTTTATGCTGCTGAAACGAGCCTTTAAATAAAGGTCATCAGTAAATGTCACATTTAGTGTTAATTAACATGAGAAGGCTTCAGGTACACACAGTCTTTGCCCTTTTCTCTTTCCTTACATCGCATCTCTACCAGTCAGTCTGTTATCTGGTTCTACACCAAGCTGTTCTGTTGCAGACAGTAAACAGTCGGTCTGACGGGGAACATTTCCACATCGGCTGCTGTAGATGGTGTGAAGTGGAAGAAAAAAGTTGGAAACTGAATATGTGAATACTTCCGGAGCCATAGAGAGAAATAATATACATTTTGAAGCCACAGTTTACTAATTTGTGCGCACTACATATAATTTTTTGCCTCAATTTAATGAAATCGTTGTCAGGTTTTGGTTAATTTGCAGGAGATAAGAGCACATAGAGAGAGCCAATTACAGAGAACCATTACACACAGCAGATCTGCTGGTTCCATGTAGTGCACGTAGCAGCAGACTGCTGTAAAATAACCACAGAACCCCCCCCCCCCCCCCGTGTCTGATTGATTGTTGATTTCAGATCAATGTTTAAGATTATTTGATACATTATCAGTTAAGATGTTTGACACAAGTCTGTTTAGTTTATTTGTTCCGTGGGTTCATAGGATTTTGTTGTTCTGCCTGGGATGTTGGGGTGGATCAATCAGGGAGAGTGCAGTCAGGTTTGCCTCGTTAGGTCCTCTTAGAGGGGGGGGGGGGGAGACTGGGCTCTGTTAGGTAGTAGGATGAGATACTAGGTAAGAGTGAGAGTGAACAGCTTACTGCAGTTTTTCTTTTGATTTAGTTTAAATGAAGAATCATTGAATTTCCCAGGTTTCATTTTTGCCTTTTGTTTCAGTGAACTTTTGTTAATAAACGTCACTTTTTTTTTTGCACTACTCCGGTTTATCAACCTTCTTTTTATTTTAACATGACTTTTTAAAGTTCCCCAGGGTCCGATCACCTGATCTTTACATGGGGTGGCGGCGCTGCAGTGACAGAGATCGTTCAGGTGAACACCTGGTGCACACCTGGGCACGGGGTGGTACTCATTAACCCCCTTTAATCAGAGACCTCCAGACAGTTTTGAACCCGAACAGTCTCTATCACATCCTGGTGTGGGGGGGGTTCTGTGACAGGTTCTACTGGGGGAACAAATTATATCTGAAGCACATAAATTAGTCAGTTGTGGCCTCAGTATATATATATATATATATATATATATATATATATATATATATATATTATTATTTTTTCCTCTCCATTCAGCAAATACTGATTTGGTTCAGGACCCTGCTGGGATTTTATTTCTGTAAACTGTAACAACAATGGTGCCATTTATTTTATAGTAGAACGAAACTCTTCATTATATGATCTGCAGTTTATTAAAGAAGCATAAAGTACACCGTCCATGTAGCTGATCTCATCCATGATCTTCGTCCCTGCCGAGCCTTTGACACTGTAAGACGTATGTTTTTATTCAAATATATTCCTCAGTAATGTCAGGTGTATTTTCAGCGCTGGTGGGTGATCCAGTTACATTCACACCAGTTTTAAATGTGCACATAAACCAGACTAAATTAGACTAACCTGGTTAAATAAAGGCTAATAATAATAATAATAATAATAATAAATGAGGCTAATCAGTGTTTTTCTCTCACAGGTTCCGTGCTGGTTTTAAACAAGCCTTCCGGTTCTGTCCCTGCGTCCCTCGAGGCTCCTACGAAGGCCTGGAGCTCAAGTCCACTCGCTACCTTCAGAACCAGACGAGCGTTTACAAGGCCAGCCGGATGGAGACCACCTTGTCCACCGTGTCCACCGTGTCCAACGTCCTCCAGGTCGGGGACGACATGGAGCAGCCCAAGGTCAAGGCCACGGCGGGTCCGCGGCCCGGTGGAGCGGCGCTCGGAGCCAGCTCCTCCCTGGACCTCACCTCAAACGGGTCGTCGTCCCGGAGCGTCTCCAAAACCGTGTCGGAGACGTCCAGTTTCTACTCCAGTAACAACCTGCAGGAGTAGAGCCGGGGGGGACGGAGAGGCAGCTGATTGGTCACATCGCTGCTGGAGCCGGTGTGTTCATGTTAAAGGACGGCGTGAATGTGTGAGTGTGTCTCAGACTGAGGCTCAGATCATTCACAGTGGAGCGTCATGGTGGTTCATTTACACCTGAAAGTCCCTGTTCACTGAGCGCTGTCCTCAACCTGTCCTCAACCTGTCCTCAACCTGTCCTCAACCTGTCCTCAACGCTGTCCTCAACGCTGTCCTCACCCACGACGCCCTTCTGTCCAGTTCCTGATGGACTCCCATCAGAGACGTTCGCTCAGTGATGACGAGCACTTCGATGACACAAGCACATTCCAGTTGAGAAGCTCCTCCGGTCTTCACAGCAGACTGAAGGTTCACACATCCTCACTCACACATGCTGCGACACTTCTCAGAGTCTATTTTGGAGCGGCGCTATAACACAAGATCAGCACGCCGTCAACGCAGCAGCTCCTCCTTTAACAGAGTTTCTCTGCAAAGAGACTAATGGAGAAAACCTGGTTTTCACAGGGAGACACAGGCTGAGAAGAGGTGATGATGGAACTCTGAACTTTGCATGCATGTGTGTGCGTGCTGAACCTCCTGAGCTGAACCTCCTGAGCTGAACCTCCTGAGCTGAACCTCCTGAGCTGAACCTCCTGAGCGGTCCAGTAGCAGGATGAGAGCCTGTCTCTGGCTGGAGCAGCGCTCTCAGGATCTCCTGCAGGCCGGCTGAGAAGTTCGAGCAGTCACCTGAATCGCCGGCAGCGCCTGGTGCTGCTTTCATCCGGCTAAACATTGACTTCAACAGCCGGGAGCATCGACTCTGAAATGTAGAGATGCTCCAGATGCTGAAGAGGCGACAGCATCAGCTCAGTGCCAGATGTATTTCTCTGGTGTGGAGCTCAGAGATCGGAGAGCATGATGACATGTTCCAGTAAGAAGTGAAGCCTCAGCTACCGTCTGTAGCTCCAGCGTCATCACACACATGATGCTGGTGGTGATCTGAATGCACGGCGTCCCCCCCCACCTGGCAGTAACATGCACTCTCTGAATGTGGCTGGATTAGAGAATGGTATCCAGTCACACGGGATGCATGTTAGTGTCATGTTTAAAGGTGGTGCACGTTGTTAGCTGCAGCTCTCTTTAGGGACGCGTCTCGCTGCCTCGCTGTGGAGCAGAACGTCTGTAAAGGGCGAGAGGAGCGGAGACGCCGCTCTGCTCCGCTGAGCTCCAGGAGAAGGTTGGTTAGGTAACGGCGGCTACGGAAGCCCGCTGGGACAAACTGTCTTAACCTCCGACACACAAACATACAACCACTGTAAGAAATGACAGGCTCGCCATGAGATCTTAGTGACAACATATTAATCTTGTCTCACAATATTCTCAGTTACTGGCAAATACTTTTATTAGTTTCAGCTGATTTCACTTTATATCCTGATAATCAGACTCCATAACGGTTTAATGGAAGACAGAATATTTTACTACAAATATCCTGGAGTGAGCTTAATAACTAAACCCTCAAGATTTACATATTTTGTTGTGTACAGAACAAACAACAGTCACGTTGTCATTATCACACACAGACACACTCAATGCCTTCGTCTCTTAGTCTCTTAGTCTCTTAGTCTGTTAGTCTCTTAGTCTTAGTCTTAGTCTTGTTTTGTTTTGTAAAGTCTCGCTATTATATATTATATTATACGTATATATATTATATATATATCACGTTATCAGATATCTGTTGTGAATACGACTCAGTCCTTGTTTCAAGATCGATTTTCTTTGCAGTGTTCATTCACAACACATGCACACACACACACACACACACACACACACACACACACACACACACACACACACATACATACACACACACACACACACACACACACACACACACACACACACACACACACACACACAAACACACACAGAGAGGGATCACCTGTTGTCACCCATCACTCTACTTTCACACACACACACACACACACACACACACACACACACAAACACACAAACACACACACACACACACACACAAACACCTGTCACCCCCCCCCCCCCCCCCCCGATTCCGGTCTATTCTCAGCACGTAAAAGCTGTTGTTATAAATTCCAGCGTCAGCTGATATGAAACTGAGGAGCAGACATGGAGCAACGTGACTTATTTATTATTAATTATTTAAATCAGTTATGATATGAAGTATAATAACAGAACTTTGTCTCGTGACATGAACACATGATCTAACAGTAAATAAGGAACACGGAGGTCACATTCAGTGCAAACAGAAAATGAAGGACGTACAGCAGCAGCATTAAAAATCATCCTGTCATCAGCAGCAAGACGCTCCACTCTCTCACTTCCACAGAGGCTGAATATAAAAGAGAGACATCCTGCAGAGCTTTCTCAGTTCAGCTGATCAGAGATCTGTGGCTTCACCTGAACATAGACCATGTTGAGTGATATATAATATAATAATGTATATTATGGTGGAGGACGTCCATCTGAGAGTAAGATGATTAATACATGTTAGGATCGAGAGTTTGGCCTGAAGATTCCTGATTCAATGATGATTTAATATATATGTGTTCTGTACAGTCACTCATCACCCCCAGCTTCAGTTACTATGGAAACACAAGGATATCTTATGGGATACAGGGAAAGCACACACAATAAAAAGTATATATATTTCAGTATTTATAAAACATTTTATTTCTGTAGCATCTTGTCTTTCTAACGGGCTGTTAAGACAGAAAGAGAAGCAACTTTTTAAGCTAGCTAGCAGGTGAACTCTCTGTCAGTTACAGTCTGTATAATGAGAGCTAAAGTGTTAGCATCATCACAGTCTGTATAATATGAGCTAAAGTGTTAACATCATCACAGTCTGTATAATGGGAGCTAAAGTGTTAGCATCATCACAGTCTGTATAATGGGAGCTAAAGTGTTAGCATCATCACAGTCTGCATAATGTGAGCTAAAGTGTTAGCATCATCACAGTCTGTATAATATGAGCTAAAGTGTTAGCATCATCACAGTCTGTATAATGGGAGCTAAAGTGTTAGCATCATCACAGTCTGTATAATGGGAGCTAAAGTGTTAGCATCATCACAGTCTGTATAATGTGAGCTAAAGTGTTAGCATCATCACAGTCTGTATAATGAGAGCTAAAGTGTTAGCATCATCACAGTCTTTATAATGTGAGCTAAAGTGTTAGCATCATCACAGTCTGTATAATGGGAGCTAAAGTGTTAGCATCATCACAGTCTGTATAATGGGAGCTAAAGTGTTAGCATCATCACAGCCTGTATAATGTGAGCTAAAGTGTTAGCATCATCACAGCCTGTATAAGGTGAGCTAAAGTGTTAGCATCATCACAGCCTGTATAAGGTGAGCTAAAGTGTTAGCATCCTCACAGTCTGTATAATGGGAGCTAAAGTGTTAGCATCCTCACAGTCTGTATAATGTGAGCTAAAGTGTTAGATTCATCATCACAGCCTGTATAAGGTGAGCTAAAGTGTTAGCATCATCACAGTCTGTATAATGTGAGCTAAAGTGTTAGATTCATCATCACAGTCTGCATAATGGGAGCTAAAGTGTTAGCATCATCACAGTCTGTATAATGTGAGCTAAAGTGTTAGATTCATCATCACAGCCTGTATAATGTGAGCTAAAGTGTTAGCATCATCACAGTCTGTATAATGTGAGCTAAAGTGTTAGATTCATCATCACAGTCTGCATAATGGGAGCTAAAGTGTTAGCATCCTCACAGTCTGTATAATGTGAGCTAAAGTGTTAGATTCATCATCACAGCCTGTATAAGGTGAGCTAAAGTGTTAGCATCCTCACAGTCTGTATAATGTGAGCTAAAGTGTTAGATTCATCATCACAGCCTGTATAAGGTGAGCTAAAGTGTTAGCATCATCACAGTCTGTATAATGTGAGCTAAAGTGTTAGATTCATCATCACAGCCTGTATAAGGTGAGCTAAAGTGTTAGCATCCTCAAAGTCTGTATAATGGGAGCTAAAGTGTTAGCATCCTCACAGTCTGTATAATGGAAGCTAAAATGTTAGCATCATCACAGTCTGTATAAGGTGAGCTAGCAGCAGTTACCCACCATTACTGGACCTTCCTCCAGAAGCATTCACAGATTATATAGTATCATTAGAACGACCACCTGCCTCCTCAGTACCATCAGCTCCATCTCAACCAAAGAGAGCGAGTCGGGGCAGAAGGAGAACATCACGTTGATGTTATTAGAACATAGTTATATTAGATTAGATTGAACCTGCACCCTTGATGCCTCCTGCTCTGATTGGATGATTTGGAGTCAGTGAACTGGATCAAATGTTTCTCGTCTGCATGAACTCCTGCAAGTAAATGAGCTCATACAGTGAGTCTGTCTGTAGTTCCTTATGAGGACCATCAGGCCTCTCAAGGACAGTGAGATGAATATGGATACTATCAGATGTGCATACCTGCCGACCTTGAGACCTTAAAATAAAAGGAGGATTTTCAAAACCACAGCCAAGTGAAAACTTAATAATTCGTCCCCATACCTGCCAACCCTCCTGATTTTCCCCGGAGACTCCCATTTCCTCACCGGGGTCACAATTCTCCCATTTTTCTCCCAATTTATGACAAATTTTCACACTTTTTTCCTTTTCATTATCTCAACCTGTTTCTGGAACTGAACAGTGTGTATAATCTCTAGTGTTTCCACCCGGACCACAATAGAGCTACACCAACTGTCGTTTCTCGGGAGAAGAGAGCAGTCTATGCTCGCGACACAGCGTGTAGCGCCCAAAGTTGGGTTTTGCTCGATGCAGCGAAAAGCCGTTGTGGCGTAAACTAAGAAAGAAATACTCAAGCAGGAGCAACAATAAATAAAAACTGAGAAACAGAGATTCAAACACCAAGTTCACACCAGAGGGACCAATTATTCAGGTTTCTCTCCTGGAGCTAAAGGTCAAATCAAAAGTTTAATATTAAAGTACGGTTGCAGTGAACTTATTAGTGACCTCCAGAACCCCCCCACCTTTGGTTTAGAAATCCTCCCTTTCTTTAAGGTCTCAAGGTTGCTGATGTTGCTAATCTTGATGTGTTTAATCAACGTTAGAAAATCATATTGAATCTGAATCCCAACCATCAAACGTCATTATAGCAGCAAATGACAGAGCTAATATGACACATAACATATCCATAATATGACATGACATATTCATAATATGACACATAACATATCCATAATATGACATGACATATTCATAATATGACACACAACATATCCATAATATGACATGACATATTCATAAAATGACACATAACATATTCATAATATGACATAACATATTCATAATATGACACATAACATATCCATAATATAACATAGCATATCAATAATATGACACATAACATATCAATAATATGACACATAACATATCCATAATATGACACATAACATATCCATAATATGACACATAACATATCAATAATATGACACATAACATATCCATAATATGACATAACATATCAATAATATGACACATAACATATCCATAATATAACACATAACATATCAATAATATGACACATAACATATCCATAATATAACATATAACATATCCATAATATGACATAGCATATCAATAATATGACACATAACATATCAATAATATAACACATAACATATCCATAATATGACATAACATATCCATAATATGACATAACATATCCATAATATGACACATAACATATTCATAATATGACATAACATATCCATAATATGACATAACATATCCATAGTATTCATAATGCCGTATCATCAGCTGTGTGAGTCAGTGAGAGGAATGGAGACGTGGAGGGAGAACTATGAACTATATACTCCTATAAACATTAATATCACCTCATCTTTTTATTGATGTATTTAATTTATTAATGACCACGGCACCCTAATCATACCCCCCCCCCCGCCCCCCCGCTCCACTTGACCCGTCCAAGTGATGGGCGGAGATGGGGGGGGGGGGGGGTGAACGAGGAGCTGAGGCTTTAATGAATGTGTAATTAACTTTGTTCGAGTGCTCCTCAAAATGAACGTACGGCGGGCTAACGCACACACACACACACACACACACAAACACACACACACACACACACACACACACAGTGTGTAGAGATAGAGACAAAAGATGGCGGCTGGTTGCTGAGGAGCGGCGCCGGGCGGGCGGCACCACAGCGGGGTGAACAGCCTCATCAGCACCGTCTCTTCCTGTGTTTCCATCCATCCCTCGCTCTCCAATCAGACTAATTACAGCAGAGAGGAGGAGAGGGCAGCCGACCCAGCACACACACACACACACACACACACACACACACACACACACACACACACACACACACACACACACACACACACACACACACACACATATATTTGTTGCTTGCAGGTCTCATCATTAAATGGGGTGAAGATGTATACAGATTTCCACATCAGTGTCCTTCCACTCACTGATGCATCACTTCACTGAGACAAAGATCAGTTATTAATAACAGCATGTTCACATGTATACAATGCTCCAGTCAGACTAAATGATTTCATAGTATATGAGGAGGAATTCTCTTAGTTGCAGAGTCACAACGTCAGCACCGTGCACACATAAACCCACCTGAGAACAGCCTCTAACAGTATATAACCTACCGTCTGTAACCATGGAGCTGATCTACTCTCCAACGTTTCCATCGGTCTCTTCTGTGATTCTACTGATGTGAAGTGTTGATTATGAGCTGAAAAGAGAACATGATATAGAAATATCTGTATCTGTGTTGTGTTGTGAATATAAGTAATCCATGGAGAGATGGACAGTATCACACCGCTCCATGGAGAGATGGACAGTATCACACTGCTCCATGGAGAGATGGACAGTATCACACTGCTCCATGAAGAGATGTACAGTATCACACTGCTCCATGGAGAGATGTACAGTATCACACTGCTCCATGGAGATATGGACAGTATCACACCGCTCCATGGAGAGACTATAGAGCCTGTTCCAGTACACATGGTGATTCGTGGAGATGTATCCGTCCCTCACCATGCTGCTGCTGGCTGTGTCTCAAACTAAATATTTCACTGAACCTGCTGCAACATCAGAAACGTGTTGTTAGGCAGGTGAGCCGCCGTACTACAGCGTTATTCACATCGATGTCCTGAATGTAATCAGAAGGTTGACATTCAGGTTGTAAATTAAATATCTGGACAGTTTTGTTTTAGCTCTCTACTCCTGAACATTCAGCTGAAACTTGAAATGAAAGGATGAGGCTGGCTGGTTCTATTCTGTTCTTATTTTCAACACATCTCTAACCTCATAATCAGATCCTTCATTCAGCCTGAGATCATCCTCTTGTTATCTGATTTTCTGCTGTAATTTCCCAGTATGGCTCTTCAAGACTTATCAAATCTTGTTAAACCTAAAACACCAGTTATCATTTTGTGGTGCTTGTGACACTCAGAAAAATTGTATTTGTTTGAAGTATAAAGAGAAAATCCTGCATCCTGTCACTGCATCCTGTCATTTCATCCTGTCACTGCATCCTGTCACTGCATCCTGTCACTACATCCTGTCATTTCATCCGGTCACTGCGTCCTGTCACTGCATCCTGTCACTGCATCCTGTCACTGCATCCGGTCACTGCGTCCTGTCACTGCATCCTGTCACTGCATCCTGTCACTGCATCCTGTCACTGCATCCTGTCACTGCATCCTGTCATTGCATCCTGTCACTGCATCCTGTCACTGCATCCTTTCACTGCATCCTGTCACTGCATCCTGTCACTGCATCCTGTCACTGCATCCCGTCACTGCATTCCGTCACTGCATCCCGTCACTGCATTCCGTCACTGCATCCTGTCACTGCATCCTGTCACTGCATCCTGTCATTGCATCCTGTCACTGCATCCCGTCACTGCATTCCGTCACTGCATCCTGTCACTGCATTCCAATATAGATGAGTTTTAGCAGACATCAGACCAGCTCTCTGAACATGTTAATAATTAGAAACCCTGTAACTGTGTGTCACTATTGGTGCTGATCTTTGTGAACTGGACTGATTTTACAGAGAAAGCAGCTGATTTCACGCTGGATGAAACTATAAAGATTTCCGTCTTCAGTCAGAACCAACAGGTTCTAGAAGTCACTACGTAGTGAAAGAAGGATGAATGCTGTTGATTTTGGTCTTTTCTGGATTTGTTGACACTGAGAGAAACGTAGCCCGGCCTTATCCTTCAAACTGCTGACTCTCTGCTGATTACATTCACATCCAATCAGCCGTGTACAGCCCTTTGAATGCATCCCCCCCCCCCCCCCCCCCCCCCCCCGAAAGATTTTAGTAATCCCTCAAAGAGTCTTAAAGCTGAGAGTCAGCAGTTAAACTTCACAGTTAATGTTTCATATGAAGCCCAGCGTGCTGAAATATAATAATATAACTGATACTTCTCATACAGCTGTGATACTGTACATGGATGAGAAATATAAACCTGACACTAACAGTTCTATTTATTCTGTATTGTTCTGTATCTGTTCGGCTTCTTTCTATCATGCTTACTTATTCCTGAGAGAGATTTGTGTTGAGACGCCTCCGTGTCTCCGATACCTCCATCATGGTTTTACTATCTGAAAAGAAAACAGAGTTAATGTTGTGTACAGTATGTTCCACTGTTACTGCCTCCGTTGTTAATCTGTGGACTCACATCTACTGTACAGTGGCTGTTTTTATCTGTGATCTTTGACAACATCAGTATTAATGTCTTCTATTAAACAAAGTGAGTAATTACAGTGTTCATTACAAGCAACTAAAGAGTGAGAGAGTGGATTCTTTATTAAACAACAGTTATGACTGAAGAGAGACAGAGAGAGAGAGAGAGAGAGAGTGGTAGAGCTTCACTGATGTTCAGACAGAGAACAGAAAAAACAACAGTTTACTCTGTAGAAGGTCTCTCTGTCTGTCTGTCTGTCTCTCTGTCTGTCTGTCTGTCTGTCTGTCTGTCTGTCTGTCTGTCTGTGTGAAGTCTGACCTGCTGTAGCAGAGCCCCGAGATGAGAGAAACAGGTGTAAAACACCAGGAGGCTGAGTGTGTAGCTGGTGTATCGTGGACCTCCAGACAGAGAACACTGCAGGATTATTAAACCACCGCTGAGCTGCCTTCATGGATCCCGACCATGGATGTATAGTGAGGACAGAATCCAGCGTCGGAGGCGGGACCACGTTCATTCACATGAAGCCAAAATGACTCGACTTCAGAGGGATTAAGTACCCGGATCTTCTTGAACTGGAATTATGACTAGTCAGAATTCAGTTGTGGATATCTGTAATGAGAAACCCCATACACATAAATGGAAAAAATGGTTTGAGTCGTACTAGTCAAAATAGAATTAATGATATCTTGAATTACAGTTTTGACTGGTCAGAATGACGTTGCTGATATCTCAGCTATTAGCTATTAGCTATTAAATGTTAATGGCCGTAGTCATTAGTCAGTAGGCTAATATGACCTCATTTCCTGGCTGATGACATCACATCCAGTGACCGTATGTCCATATTTTGCACCAGCAGCATCACACATATTATCGGTGTTTTCCCAGTTGGACACTTGGACTGAAGGAACAGGGCGACATTTTGGGAAAAAACATGTAATTTCTTTAGATGAGAGGATGGAAACCAGTCTCATGTCTACACACTCAATATGATTGTTGTTTTTAACATTAAGAGTGGAAGCAGGTATAAAACAGCTAGCAGGGCCAGACTAGCTGTTTCTCCCTGTTTCCAGTCTTTATGCTAAGCTAAGCTAACCAGCTGATTGATCTGAGTATTGATCTTCTCATTTAACTCTAGGAAGCAAGTCAGCATATTTCCCAAAATCTCAAACTATTCCTTTAAGAGAAGATTGATGTGAAGAGTCTTCACTGTGTTACGCCTATAATATATAACGTTAAAAAAACCCACTTGTTGGCTGTGATGGATTAAACCCGTCGAGTCTAATTGATGATGAAATGAATGAAAACCAACGGCTGCACATTCGACTCTCTAAAACACAGCATCCTGGTTCTTTAAGATTCATTTTCTGTTCATGTTTGATATCATTAAATTTGGTCATTCTATTCCTCCAAAGTATTTGAGTGTTTCTCCTGGATGAAGTGTTCCTGTCGGGACAGAAGACCACCTGGGGACAGTGAATGTGTCCAGTGAAGCCAGCAGCTCATTAGCATGCTGATGGATGCTCACTGCAGGTTTAACGGACTGGAAGGATGATAAAGAAACCAGCGGTCAGAGAGGACCGAGAGATGAACCACAGCCAATGTGTGATTTTTAATAAAAGGTCATAATATTCACGTCCCCCGTCAGCCTTTATGAAGCTCAGCCAAGCGCCGCAGCTGCTTCCTGTCATTTTCCAAATCAGCGGAGAGACATTCAGCGAGCTCGTATCTGAGGAGTGTCAGAGGAACCAAAACCTAAAGGTAGCACCATCTGTCCTCCTGTCCTCCTGTCCTCCTGTTCTCCTCTCCACGTTCTCCTGTCCTCCTGTCCTCCTGTCCACGTCCTCCTGTCCTCCTGTCCTCCTGTCCACGTCCTCCTGAGGGGTGTAACTTCAGTACGATCTTTTCCTAAACCTCAGTAGTTTTGTTGCCTATACTTAACCAAGTTGTTTCCTGTGAAGACGGAAGTTTGTTTTGAAAAGACTGGAGCGGAAACTGACGTTGGACATTTGTAGGAAAACAAACGAAAAATGAGAAATAACTTTTTGTAAGATATAATACGAGCCGTTGTTTGAGGATACGATGAACCACACAGCAAACAGCGGGTAGGTGAAATAATACATCATTAACAAGGAAAATATTAAATACATTCTCTTATTTTAAGAGATTTTTTAGAAATGTTTTAGTTTATTAAATACCTGCAGCGTCTCCCCTTTAAGAGAGACGCTGTGCACGTTTACACACAAAGCACAGCAGCATAACTTCAGAGATTATTTAAATATCTGTTTTTTCTCATGTTATTTCAAAAATGAGGTGAAGGGGAGCTTTATTCATTAATTTTTCATGACACAACTGTCACTGCATCCTGTCACTGCATCCTGCCGTTGCATCCTGTCATTGCATTTTGTCACTGCATCCTGTCACTGCATCCTGTCAATGCATCCTGTCACTGCATCCTGTCACTGCATCCTGTCAATGCATCCTGTCACTGCATCCTGTCACTGCATCCTGTCACTGCATCCTGTCATTGCATCCTGTCACTGCATCCTGTCACTGCATCCTGTCATTGCATCCTGTCATTGCATCCTGTCACTGCATCCTGTCACTGCATCCTGTCACTGCATCCTGTCATTGCATCCTGTCACTGCATCCTGTCACTGCATCCTGTCATTGCATCCTGTCATTGCATCCTGTCACTGCATCCTGTCACTGCATCCTGTCACTGCATCCCAATATAGATGAGTATTAGCAGACATCAGACCAGCTCTCTGAACATGTTAATAATTAGAAACCCTGTAACTGTGTGTCACTATTGGTGCTGATCTTTGTGAACTGGACTGATTTTACAGAGAGAGCAGCTGATTTCACGCTGGATGAAACTATAAAGATTTCCGTCTTCAGTCAGAACCAACAGGTTCTAGAAGTCATTACGTAGAGAAAGAAGGATGAATGCTGTTGATTTTGGTCTTTTCTGGATTTGTTGACACTGAGAGAAACGTAGCCCGGCCTTATCCTTCAAACTGCTGACTCTCTGCTGATTACATTCACATCCAATCAGCCGTGTACAGCCCTTTGAATGCATCCCCCCCCCCCCCCCCCCCCCCCCCCCCCCGAAAGATTTTAGTAATCCCTCAATGAGTCTTAAAGCTGAAAGTCAGCAGTTAAACTTCACACTTAGTGTTTCATATGAAGCCCAGCGTGCTGAAATATAATAATATAACTGATACTGCTCATACAGCTGTGATACTGTACATGGTGAGAAATATAAACCTGACACTAAGAGTTCTATATATTCTGTATTGTTCTGTATCTGTTTGGCTTCTTTCTATCATGCTTACTTATTCCTGAGAGAGATTTGTGTTGAGACGCCTCCGTGTCTCCGATACCTCCATCATGGTTTTACTATCTGAAAAGAAAACAGAGTTAATGTTGTGTACAGTATGTTCCACTGTTACTGCCTCCGTTGTTAATCTGTGGACTCACATCTACTGTACAGTGGCTGTTTTTATCTGTGATCTTTGACAACATCAGTTTTAATGTCTTCTATTAAACAAAGTGAGTAATTACAGTGTTCATTACAAGCAACTAAAGAGTGAGAGAGTGGATTCTTTATTAAACAACAACTGAAGAGAGACAGAGAGAGAGAGAGAGAGAGAGAGAGAGAGAGGCGTTCACTGATGTTCAGACAGATAACAGAACAAACAACAGTTTACTCTGTAGAAGGTCTCTCTGTCTGTCTGTCTGTCTGTCTGTCTGTCTGTCTGTCTGTCTGTCTGTCTGTCTGTCTGTCTGTCTGTCTGTCTGTGTGAAGTCTGACCTGCTGTAGCAGAGCACCGAGATGAGAGAAACAGGTGTAAAACAGCAGGAGGCTGAGTGTGTAGCTGGTGTATCGTGGACCTGAACACTGCATGATTATTAAACCACCGCTGAGCTGCCTTCATGGATCCCGAACATGGATGTATAGAGAGGACAGGATCCAGCGTTGGAGGCGAGGCCACGTTCATTCACATGAAGCCAAAATGACTCGACTTCAGAGGGATTCAGTACCCGGATCTTCCGGCGATCTTCCTCATCCATTGGGCCCATAGCAACCCTCCAGGAAGAGCGCCGGTCGTCGATCCCAACTTTCGTAGTGGCCAAACGGCGGTACTACAACCTCTGTGTCTGTCACGTGATGCCATTGGGCCCAAAAAGACTTTTTCCCATAGACTTACATTGGGAAAGAGACGTCTGTAACTCAGAGGATCATTTATTTTGAGGTGAATCAACTCCCCATTATGAACACTCTAATAGTCCTGATTTAAATCATTAAGTGTTTAGAGTTGTAAAACTCACTTATAGCTGAATCCAGAGTTATTTTCCTTCCTCCGTTCATGTGAATGAGACCCAGACCGAGGCTGGAGCACAAGTCGTGGCGACGGCGTGACGTTGGGACCCCGTGACCGAGCAGACGTTACTGCGCATGTCCCATGTGCCCAAGATCCGGGTACTTTTCCAGACGAAAGTCGAGTCATTCAGGCTTCATTCTCCACTGAGACACTCTGATAGGAATGAACGAGGCCCCGCCTCCAACGCTGAATCCACTTCTCTCTATACATCCCTCTCTCCAGCCTCGGTCTGGGTCTCATTCACATGAACGGAGGAAGGGAAATAACTCTGGATTCAGCTATTAGTGCGTTTTACAACTTTTAGGACCTGATGATTTAAATAAGGACTATTAGAGTGTTCATACTGGGGAGTTGATTCACCTCAAAATAAATGATCCTCTGAGTTACAGACTTCTCTTTCCCAATGTAAGTCTATGGGAAAAAGTATTTTTGGGCCCAATTGCATCACTTGACGGACACGGAAGTTGTAGTACCGCCGTTTGGCCAATACTGAAGTTTGCATCAACGACCGGCGCTCTTTCTGGGGGGGGTGGGTTGGCTCTATAGCTCATCATCAAGGAATCTGTGGCCAACGAGAGCTTTGTTCACTAGAGAGTTGTGTTAGAAATTTACAGCCTATTGTAGATTTATTGTCTCCAGACACACTTTATAAACCCACACGGCTGCAGTATTATTATGACTAGTCAGAATTCAGTTGTGGATATCTGTAATGAGAAACCCCAAACACATGAATGGAAAAAATGGTTTGAATCGTACTAGTCAAAATAGAATTAATGATATCTTGAATTAGAGTTTTGACTGGTCAGAATGACGTTGCCGATATCTCTAACAGCTATTAAATGTTAATAGCCGTAGTCATTAGTCAGTTGGCTAATATGACCTCATTTCCTGGCTGATGACATCACATCCAGTGACCGTATGTCAGTATTTTGTACCAGCAGCATCACACATATCGGTGTTTTCCCAGTTGGACACTTGGACTGAAGGAACAGGGCGACATTTTGGGAAAAAACATGTAATTTCTTTAGATGAGAGGATGGATACCAGTCTCATGTCTACACACTCAATATGATTCATATTGTTGTTTTTAACATTAAGAGTGGAAGCAGGTATAAAACAGCTAGCAGGGCCAGACTAGTTGTTTCTCCCTGTTTCCAGTCTTTATGCTAAGCTAAGCTAACCAGCTGATTGATCTGAGTATTGATCTTCTCATTTAACTCTACACTGTAAACAATTGCTGTTAATTTACAGCAGGATTTCAACAGTATTAACCTGTTATTGCTAAAAAACAGTGCTTTACTGTTAATACAAAAGAAAATCTGTTAAATAACGCTCATTGACCGTTTTTTAACTGAACTATAATGTATTCTTAAAAAACAGCACTTTACTGCTGATCAACTGTCTAAAGTGTCATAAGTAACAGCTTCATGCAGTATTTTTTGAATTCTGGGAAGAGCAATTTCACCTGATCTGCACATGTGAGGCTGGATCCGTTCTTTTCTTCATCCATCCCCATCTTACTGATTATTTGGTGAGTAGTAATTTTATTTAATTAATAAATCTGTGCAGAGTCTATCAGTGATGTTTCCAGTTAGTTTGCATTACTGAATATGTGCATATCATGATAGAGGGATTCAGCAGCTAGCTAGACTTTCACAGATGATTGCATATTAATCAGACAACACAAGTTGCTCATTTTAATTTCTATGTATCCAAGTTAATATCTAAGTTAATGTGTGGACACATGTATTTTGCCAGTGAATTCATGCATAACGATAGACTTGACGGTGTAAACATTTTACAGTCTATGGAAGTCACTTCAACATTTGAAGTAACATTAACACTTCAGTGCACGTTGGTTATTGGGTGTTAATTCAGCAGAGCAGATTCAAAATTAAAGGCAAGGTTAAGCTAGCTAACTAGTGTTTTTGAATGGTATCTGAAAACCACATGGTTTAGAAAAATGAGCACCATTGGACATAGAGTATTTGTTTTTGCATGTGGACTCTTCACATGTGGCTTCAAAACCACCTCTGATTGTACCATGGTGACTTAGTTGTATGAGCATCAAAATCAACAGTTCTTTTTTCTGCCACTACTTTTCTGTGACAATAACAACTTCACCTATCTGCATGTCACTGTGCTAATATTGTCACTTGGGGCAGATGAAATGAGAGGCAGCAACTAAGAAACATGTGGATTCAGGGTTCTATAGAAACAGACGGTCAGAATATTCATAATTGATCAAAAAATGGTTTCTCAACCAGTAATGCACACCACTCAACACAATTAATTTCAAACACTGACTAAAAATCCATTAAGTTGACTGAGGAAAATTCTTTCTATGTTTCAGGTGAAACAGCAGGAAGCTATATTTGACGCTGGATCGTCAGCCTTGAGGCTTCATATGAGGAGATCCAGCCCACCTTCTTGATGGGGCTTGCTGCATTATTTTCCACCTTCTACACCTGCACGCTCAAATTAATCTCAAGGTAAGATACTTTCAGTAAAACCTGTATTTTTAATGTGACATTAATTAAGTGATTTACACAACTTGATTTTAACACAGTGTCTGAAGAAACACTATCATTTTTCAGGTGCACCGTAGGAATAAACTATGAGAGAGGCACCAACGATGGACAGGGCAAAGTCTTATCAAAGAAATCTGGCCAATTCACTAACAACAAGACAAGACAACAACCGTTTATCCACATGTATCCACTCTGCTGAGGAGACTCATGGACTTTGAGTGAGACTTCATTTAAAATGGTGAGTTTACATTATGACAAGGGGAAATGAGGGGTACACACTCTGATTTTGTATGTGAGACATTACAATGAAAGTTATTTTGGAACTCATATATCTCTCTCTCACACAGTCAGCGGGCTACCAAGGCTGGATTGAGAGGACTGGTGTCTTTGAGTGGGCCATAAGTAATTCACTAACTCACTCCCCCACCATCGCCCACTACTTGGACTTCCACTTATCCATGCGCCTTGTGAGAGCCTGAATATTCATACTTGGACATGATGTCACATGTCTGGTGGTGTTGGTGCTCATTATTATATAGATACATTATTTTTTATTTAATGTTAATTTTTTTAAAAATTTGAACCACTGATATGCCGTAAGGCTCAGCAATATATTCAATATATTCACATGTTACATTATATACGGCAATATATTATTTGAGAGTTTTGTTGTAATTATATGATGTCGCTCAACTGTCTGTAACTGTTCCACAAAGTAAGGTTAGTACTTCAGAAATGTTATTTCTTCTGAAATTTGGTTTTTTATCTCTGTCAGGTTTTTGTTGGCGCTAGCATGCAATTATTCTGCATGTGCAGTTTTCAACTTTATATGAAAATAAAAAGTAAAGTGCAATAAGATAAGATAAGCTGTAGATTTTCTTTTCTCACACATTGTACATGATTGGAAAATCAGTGAATTAGCTCTGTTCTTCACTCACATTTTGTTATGGTTTACATTCTGTGCTTGTAGCCAGCTATAGACAGACATTTTGGGAAAGGTGTCAACAAGCCTATTATATTCTTTTTCTTAAGAAGTGCCTTTAATTGTATTAAGTGTGACTAGTCCTATGAGTGTAACCTGCTAAGTCTTTTCATTTAGGCAAAAAATAATGTTTATTAAATGCATGTAAAAAATACAACCTAAATAGTGCATTAAAACAAATCAGTAAGATAATGTAAAAGAAAGGGGAAAACAGCTATATAATGTATCTTTAAACAGTAAATTAACTGTTAAATACAGTGAAATTAATCAAAAAACCAGTTCATACTGTATTTGTCATTAACAGTACAAAGCTGTAAATTTTATTTACAGTTATTTAACAGTAAGATAATGGCAACCACAGCTGCCAGTTCTTTACTGTTATTTTACGGGGAAATTCTTAACAGTGTAGGAAGCAAGTCAGCATATTTCCCCAAATCTCAAACTATTCCTTTAAGAGAAGATTGATGTGAAGAGTCTTCACTGTGTTACGTCTATAATATATAACGTTAAAAAAAACACTTGTTGGCTGTGATGGATTAAACACATCGAGTTTAATTGATGATGAAATGAATGAAAACCAACGGCTGCACATTCTACTCTCTAAAACACAGCATCCTGGCTCTTTAAGATTCATTTTCTGTTCATGTTTGATATCATTAAATTTGGTCATTCTATTCCTCAAAAGTATTTGAGTGTTTCTCCTGGATGAAGTGTTCCTGTCGGGACAGAAGACCTCCTGGGGACGGTGAATGTGTCCAGTGAAGCCAGCAGCTCATTAGCATGGTGATGGATGCTCACTGCAGGTTTAACGGACTGGAAGGATGATAAAGAAACCAGCGGTCAGAGAGGACCGAGAGATGAACCACAGCCAATGTGTGATTTATAATAAAAGGTCATAATATTCAGATCCCCCGTCAGCCTTTATGAAGCTCAGCCAAGCGCCGCAGCTGCTTCCTGTCATTTTCCAAATCAGCGGAGAGACGTTCAGCGAGCTCGTATCTGAGGAGTGTCAGAGGAACCACAACCTCCAGGTAGCACCATCTGTCCTCCTGTCCTCCTGTCCTCCTGTCCTCCTGTCCTCCTGTCCACGTCCTCCTGTCCTCCTGTCCTCCTGTCCTCCTGTCCTCCTGTCCTCCTGTCCACGTCCTCCTGTCCTCCTGTCCACGTTCTCCTGTCCTCCTGTCCTCCTGTCCACGTCCTCCTGTCCTCCTGTCCACGTTCTCCTCTCCTCCTGTCCTCCTGTCCTCCTGTCCTCCTGTCCTCCTGTCCTCCTGTCCTCCTGTCCTCCTGTCCACGTCCTCCTGTCCTCCTGTACACGTTCTCCTGTCCTCCTGTCCTCCTGTCCTCCTGTCCTCCTGTCCTCCTGTCCTCCTGTCCTCCTGTCCTCCTGTCCTCCTGTCCTCCTGTCCACGTCCTCCTGTCCTCCTGTCCTCCTGTCCTCCTGTCCACGTTCTCCTGTCCTCCTGTCCTCCTGTCCTCCTGTCCTCCTGTCCTCCTGTCCTCCTGTCCACGTTCTCCCACCCTTTATCCTCCTTATTCAGAGGGAGAACAGGCAGAGACACATCTAAGGTGGATTGTTTTAGAACACAGGCTGTATCCAAAACCGCCTACTACAGTACATACTACAGTACATACTACAGTACATACTACAGTACATACTACAGTACATACTACAGTACATACTACATACTACTGAGGAACGCAGTATGCAGTATGTACTGTATACTGCATACTGCGTTTGTCAGTAGTATGCAGTATGTACTGTATACTGCATACTGCGTTTGTCAGTAGTATGTACTGTAGTATGGAACATAAATCGATTTATTTTGTAGTACTCTAGGCCAGGTTTCGCGGGTTTCCAGTTTTGGAAAGCGGCAGTAAACAGCACAGACAGTAGCAAACCTACCACTACTTTACATCACAACAATGACCGAAAGTGACCGGTCCAGCGCTTTGCGGAGGAGGAGGAGGAGGAGGAGGAGGAGGAGGAGGAGGAGGAGGAGGAGGAGGAGGAGGAGGAGGAGGAGGAGGAGGAGGAGGAGGAGGAGGAGGAGCCAGGAGACGACTGAAGCAAAAGATTTGGACACGAGGGAGGAACAGCGTGGGAAGCTGGAGAGACAAGGACCACAGAAGAGACATCTCAGGTGCTCCATCAGTCCCTGGGTAGCACCTCATGATAATACATCAGGAGCTCCATCAGTCTCTGGGTAGCACCTCATGATAATACATCTGGTGCTCCATCAGTCTCTGGGTAGCACCTCATGATAATACATCAGGAGCTCCATCAGTCTCTGGGTAGCACCTCATGATAATACATCTGGTGCTCCATCAGTCTCTGGGTAGCACCTCATGATAATACATCTGGAGCTCCATCAGTCTCTGGGTAGCACCTCATGATAATACATCTGGAGCTCCATCAGTCTCTGGGTAGCACCTCATGATAATACATCTGGAGCTCCATCAGTCTCTGGGTAGCACCTCATGATAATACATCTGGAGCTTCATCAGTCCCTGGGTAGCACCTCATGATAATACATCTGGAGCTCCATCAGTCTCTGGGTAGCACCTCATGATGATACATCTGGAGTCACATTTGGTGAAGGTTGTCAGAGTGGAGGAGGATTTGGTAGAGACGGGCTAAAGACTGCTGCCTGATGGTCACAGAGATGATGGATGAGTTCCACCTGTCAGTGTGTGATCTGTTTCACATGTTAGTGTGTGATCTGTTTCATCTCTATGAGGAGTATTTCAGGCCTTTTTTGTGAGTTTAACAGTATAAAAATGTTCCAGGAGAGACTGGCTGAAGATGAGCAGCGTCCCCTCTCCTCTCTCTCCTCTCTGGTCTTTCTCTTCACCTTCCAGTGTCGCCATCAGGATCAGGTACAAACAGATCACACCTGTTAGTGGTATCAGGTAGTATTAGACGCTGCAGTGACCAGCCTGAAGGATGAAGAGTGGAGCAGGTGGACCCAAACACAGGAGACTACCGGCTGAAACAACTTTAATTCAAGGTTTGGTGCAGGAAAGGCAGAACTAAACACTAAAGCATCCATCAAAGACTGGACAGAAAACCAGGACTTAAATACAAACTGATCTGATGAGAGGATGAAGAGCAGGTGGAGAGAAGAACCAGCTGATTAGACAGGAAGAACTAGCGAGGCTGATTCAGAGCAGGTGTGTAGATGGTAAAGGAGGGAAAGGCAGTACAAAGACCTTCTTCAGACTACCAGCACAAATATGTTTACTGTATCCAGATTGATTAAAACACATGAATTAAGATTTTTGCTAATCGGATTGACCAGCCTCCACCATCACTGACTTCTACAACTTGACAGCGCGATTGTTTGGAGGGCGAATGCTTCCACGTTGGAAAGCTAAGTCACCAGCGTAGCTACGGCGTTACCACAGCAACCCAGGCAGCAGGTAGGTCGCTGATATCTGGACACAGAAATCTGATCTGACCACTTCCACATAACAGTGTCTGGTGTTACCAGTGTGTGTGTGTGTGTGGGGGGGGGGGGGGGGGGGATTATGGAGCATGTCTGTGCATTAATGCTGGTGTAATGTTAACATCCATGAGTGAGTGATTGAGAGGTGAAGTGTGTGAGAGAGCTGAGGCAGCTGGTGGAGAGCTCAGTGGAGATCTGGATCCACGGGAGGCGTCTTCAGACTATAATTGAAGGACGATCATCACTTCACTGTCATCAGGACACACACACACACACACACACACACACACACACACACACACACACACACACACTTAGATAGTTCCCACCCTGGAGGGTTACAAGTTACAACAAATATATATTTTTCACACTGGAGCCAACAGACAAGGACTCAGTACGCGGGGCAAATATGATAAAACGTCTTCTCTTGTAGAAGGTTCAGTACACAGGAAGTTAGTCCAAAACAGTCCATGTAGACCCACCCCGTCTCCCCGTAGACTCATCCCGTCTCCCCGTAGACTCACCCCGTCTCCCTGTAGACTCACCCCGTCTCCCTGCTTCTGTTCGAGGAATTTAAGAAAAAGTGTTTGTGGTTTGAAGACGGTTGAACAGGTTCCTGGCAGCAGTTGTAGCTCGGTGTTCGTAGTAGTGAGAGATAACAGAGCCGCTCCCTGGAGGGCTGATGGAGGACGGAGCTAAATGTCAGCGAGACAAACTGCTGCTCGCTCAGCGACACCGTGAAGCCTCCGTGATTTACATGCTGCTTCTAATATCAGTGCTGCAGGGTGAAATGTTTCTATCAGCCGTTTTTATTCTTATTCCTTATCTTTGGACATTTACTTGACATTTTGCTCTCTTTCTTGAGAGTTTGATTGTTAGATTGTTACCACACTCATGTCTGTGTGCTAAATATAAAGCAGCAGTTATTAGGTAAGCTTAGCATAAAGACCGGAAACAGCTGTCATGAGAGGGACTTTATTTAATCCGTACAAAGACTTAACTGTAAATATGACATGTTTTTTTTGGGGAGCCACTTTACGAGAGACTGCACAGCACTTTTATCTCTTGTCCCACGTCCCATATATTGAGACGATGTCCCACATTTTCTCTAGTTTTCAGAAGTCAAACCGCTGCAGGACAGACGCCTTTTTAAGAATCTGTCTTTTATCCAACGGCTGTGAAGAAAGCAGGAAGTCTGTCATCATCACGGCGCTGTGTTCGCTGTCAAACTGAGCACACCTCGGTCAACTTCAGGTTAACATTTCACCGTCTTCGCTTCACTACACCCAACGGGGGAAATGGAGAGTAACCGCAGAGTCCCAAGCTCTGCAGATTTAGAAGGAATATGATGGAAACTAGGACAAAGAAAAAGAAGAGCAGCTACAACAAAGACTGTGAAACTACTTATAAGTATTTATAAGCTGATGGAAGGAGATTCTCCGAGTTTTTCGTGAAATTTCAATTTCACACTGAGGGGGAATACGACATGAAGAGACACAGTTCATGTGAGTCTCATAAGAAACGTGCAGCTCAAAAAGAGACGTGCTGATCTCTGGACGCATTAAAGCATAGAGATGTTACGAGATAGAAATATTTATTATTTCAGTTAGATAGACATTATATCTACATTGTAGACTAGCTCTGAGCTTTGGTAACGTGTCCCACATTGTCCCACACAAACATACTCTTTGTCCCACATTACGTTTGTAGGGATCAACGCACTGACTTCCTGGAGTCTCCTTCGGTTGGACAGAGCCAGACAGCCAGACTAGCTGATGAGACAAAGTTCAGAGAAGCGGCTGCTCTTCATCGGAGGTAGAAAACTGAAACTGAGAGAAAACACTTCTGATCATCAGGCATAAATCTCACCATTGTGCTTATTGTCCACACGAATGTTAACTTCACCACCTCCGAGCTTTTCAGTGGGAAGCATCCTGGAGTCTGGAGACAGCTCTCTCCTCCTCCATGTCTGGTACTAAGTACCATAGTACCATAGTACTATAGTACCATAGTAGTATAGTAGTATCTGGTACCATTTACAGGTGAGCCTTCAGATAGCTCCCTCCCAGCCAATCAGATGCGAGCATGCTGGGTCGTCTTGGAGACGTATCCTCTGGGAGGAGCATCAGAATTATCTTATATTAATATGACTCCACTCTAAAGATAATATGAATATGTAAAGCTCCGCCCTCCTCTAGTCCCGTCTTACTGTACCGCCCAGTGATCTATTGTTTATTACACAGAAAGCCATTAAATAGCTCATTATAGAAACTCCTGTGTGCATGAAATCACGCGTGATAAAGGCTGCTAAAGGAATGGGACAAACAGCAGCTGTCCCTGGATACCATTATGAATTCATAAAAGAGCAGTGACTGAAGCCAAGCCAATTACATTAATCAAAAGCTTTCAGTGGATTTATGGAAATGCATGATGCCTGCTCACAGATTACTCCTGTGACTAATGCAACACAGCAACACAGCTCTTCAGCGTGCACAGGCTGAGGCTGAGAGGAGGCGCTCTCCCGCCGCTGTCACATCAAGCCCACGCCGCTCATATTCTGGTGATTCTTATGTCCATTTGCATCGTAATTCCAGGGATTAGACGGTGCTCGATGGGATGAGAAACACTGGTTCGTGAAGCCAACTGCAGATATTAGATGCTCAGCAGAAGCACCTCTTAAAGAGTCAGCTATCGGCTGGTTCACTTGTGTGTAATGCTTTTAACAAGTCAGAGAGCCTGAAGTGAATTAACATGAGAGAAACACAGCGTGCTGCTACAGCAGGATAAAGGTCAGATCTGGAGCATCAACCGAGAGAATAAAACTAGAGGAAGCTTTGAGACTTTCTAAGAGCAGCAGGACTCACTGCATGGATTCAATATTTAGTTTAGAGAGTTAGAAGTTAGAGAGGTGGAAGAAGTCCTGAACTTAAAGGTGCTAAATGTATTTATATTGACTTACAAATTACTGTGTCATTCACACAGCGTCTGGAGAGACCAGACTGGAGCTATGCTTCCATTACTCCTCTATATCTTTACATGATATATTAATGCTGATATGATAGACTCAGGTAGACATTACTCCTCTATATCTTTACATAGACAATAGTTGATGATATATTAATGCTCTGGACATCATGTAGAGAAGTAAAAGTACCATTACAATGATGTAACATACTATTGTTTTTCTCAGCTGTTTGGTATAGAACACAGTTTGATTTGTGATTGAGTTGGTTGCATCCAGACATGATGGGACATCAGGTCCAATAATTGGACATCAAGTTCAATGTCAGGACATAATCATTCTGATACTGTACATATGCAACCCCACCTATAGATTGATCCCTACCGTTAACCTCTTTATATTTGTATAATCCATACCGGACGTTGGCATTTTATATATTATATATATTTTGGATTTGCACCTTAGGTAAACTATTATTATCTTAGACTCTTATATTTATATTTCCACTCTTCCCACGTTGTATTGCAACTGCAGCACAGCAACTGTCCTCATGATAAATCTGATCTGATGTAGCATGTGAGAACAGACCTGATACCAACCTACAGTAGGTCTCCCCAGAAAGTCCCTGATTGCCAGAGCATGAAAACAGCAAACTACCTATCAGCCATTAGGGTAACTAATGCTCGGTGCTCAGTGTTCAGAACGGGCTGAATGCTCGGCTGATTGCAGCTTTCTGGAGAACAAGCAACTTCACACTTGACACTGAGCTTCGTTGGGTTCTGAACAACACACCTGTCATGACATAGTTTCATCACACAATCGTGTCACGGATAGTCATGGTCAGAAACACCAGTGAAATTCACTCTGGTTCACGGTTAAACAGGGACAGACTTTCCCGTTAGGCCAGGTAGACAACTGCCTGGGGCCCAAAACTAAAAGGGCCATTATAAGTTATAGATTTATACTGTAACTGCACCGCAACCGAAAATAAACTGGGACACATTTGGAATGTCTCCTAAGTCTCTTCAGGTGCCCCCCCCTCCCCCGCTGTGCAGCTGCAGTGACTGGTTGTACACGGCTACACCCGATCCCCAATCAGGTCCAGCTGGATAAGAGACCGGCAGAGACAGTCGGTGCCAAACAGGCAGTGCTCAGACTGTGTGTTTCGTTGGTTTAAGTCGGTGGTGGACGTGTGTGCCGGAGTCGGCAGTTGCTTCAGTGTGTTTGTTGTTGTACTGCTGACTGTAGTTTGCAGTAACGCCTCTTTCCAGGAAGTAGATTTGATTTGGTTGTACTCATTTTTATTTATTGTTAATAAATTGTAATATTTGTTTGCACACATCCAATGCCAGTCTCTCTTTCCCTGGGTTTAATTTATTGTCACTCCCTCCATCCCCATGGACCCTAAACGGGGGAACGTAACAATTGGGGGCTCGTCCGGGATGGGATTATCCATATAATATAATATATCCATGCATCATTCAGTGCATTAAACATTAGCAGCTGTGATTTTAGACCCTTTGTGTCAAACGTAACCATGACTTACACATCTGTTGAGTACGGCCAATACATAGAACTCTCTTATATAAATTAATTTGCAAAAAATGAGCATTATGATATTCATTTCTAATTAGAATCTACAGTTAACAAAAACTTTTTTATAGTAAATTAAGTGATACTGTTGCTTTCTTCTTGTATTTATGTAATTACACACCTAAAAAGTTAGCAAAAAAAAAAATCAGTTGATTGTCAGACGACTGACAGTCATTGTGTACAACATGTGGAGCAGGCTGTATTTTCTGGGTGTATTTGGGTTATAATCTTGTCCATCCTAAAACAGCCAATGGTAACAGCCAGTTCTCTCTGACAGCTACGACAGACAACTGTCACTATTTAAAGGAGAGGAGGGATTTCACTAATGAGAGAGGAGATCGACATGCTGAGTCTCAGAAACCTGACAGTCAGCTGCCCAGAGGAGGTGGTTCTGACACCCTGAGGATCGGATCCATGTTTCAGCCAGTCGAGGTCTCCATTCCTGATCAGAAGCCTGTGGATTCTGTGGGTGAGCAGAGTGCACCCTGTGGTGTATAAATAATTCTACTGTAGGTAACTGTCATCCCATCTTCTCTCTCAGTCCTACATTAAGGGCAGATGTGCAGCAGAGCCGAGGCAGCGAGCTTTACAGAAAGTTCTGCTCATCAGGTCGACACAGAGAGAGGACCGAGCAGCACAAGTGGCCCAAAGAGGGAAAAGATGGAGTAGAAGATGATGCTGAAGATGGGAGTCAAGTGATCAGCCTGTTGGAGTGCAGAGGAGGTGAAGTCCCTCTCAGTAAGGCAGGATTTTCTCTTTATCAGGAGAGTTTCACGCTGTGAGCGAGTCATCACACATCCAGCGACCTGAGAGCTATTTCCTCTCTGTGATCCAGCAGCAGATGATGCTTTCATCTCTTAAAGAACAGATTTACATTAGATAGACGTCATCTATTCATTACATACTGTATTATGTGCACTGATACATAATTATAGTGCTACAACCCCACCGGTGTCCAGAGTTAAGTGAAGTAGAGCGATGCAGGGCAGACACAGTAGAATATATAAACTCTCAAAGACGTGCAGCCCGTCAGCGTTCAGTATAGTGATCTAATGTACATACTAAACTTTGCTTTTTAATATACATTCTTTATGGTTCTATGCATTTTTCCTTTAGTCTAACATGCTGTAGATTTTTCCAGTTCACCACTATAAAGTTCTTCTGTTGGGTTATCTTCACTGGCAGGAATCTTTAAATCTCTGTTGGATAATTTCTGTCTTGTCAGTAGTGACCTCCATCCCTTACAGGATGTCTTTTGTTAACTCGGAGCACTTTCCTTGAAATGTGACTTTCTATCGTTGCACTAAAGTGTAGAAGGGATGTCCGAGTAGGTCGTTGGTTGTACAAAGACAAGGACTTTGACACCAGAGACCAGAGTTAGTATCATGTGTCGTACATGTTATTAGATTTACAATAGGCTGCTAAAACACTTACAGCTGCATTAATTGATTTTCTGGCTCAACAAGCTGCAAATACAACAATGACATATTATCACCTTCTACAGTGATACATTGATCACATGTTAGCGAACAGTTTACACGTCCAGCAGATACAGAGAAACATCAGCATTCATTCTGACTGTTTCTGTAAATTCACTCTGCTTTTAGCTCTGTTTTGGTCTCCTGTAGGACAAATCTGGCGATTTAGCACCAGCTTACATGAGTTGCTAACTTTGTCTACTGGTTGGTACCGGCCACGTAGCGTACTTTGGGTTCATCAGAGCATTTGGGCTGAAAACAGCTGGACTGAACCAAAACAATGAGCATAAAGATGCTAAAAGGATCCGTACAGAACTGAGGGAAACTGTGCAATCGTATAATTCTCTGTAGCCTCATCACTACGTTACACTAATAATGTTAATGTTAATGTTAATAAAGTAATCTATTGAGAGTAGCTTTAAGGGAAGAGAAAGGTTGTAGTTTTGTTGAAGGTGCTTCAACTCACTTGTGCTTCAAGCCAGCATCAAACTTTTCAGTCTCTGAACACTCACACAGGTGTTTCAATTAATCTGACCTCTTCTCCGGACTGAGTGGGCGTGTACAGACTGTAACTGACAGCTTCCTGAGTCTCCTGTTAGCTCTGTTGCACCTGTTAGGGCGGGACTAATCAAACCTCTATCATTCTCTAACTGAAAACACCTGTGTGGCTGTTCAGAACACTACAGCGTGTTTCCTCACAAAGTGCATCGAGTGTCCTCCAGACAGCAGGAAGTGAATCATTCTGCAGGAGCAGAAAACTAATGAAATACAGCAGCTTGACAGTGAACATCTCACTGATATATTCAGAACAGGTTACATTGACAGTCTGCAGTGTTTCCTTCTTATGTTGATTAAAACTATTTAAATGTAAATTTGTTTAATATGGACGTAGTTTTAAGGGCGCAGGGTTGCTGTTGGTATAAAGCAGAAGTTTTGTATTTGGAAGTTCAAAATTTGGAGCTGAAACATACAAATTCACCTGTTTCTTATGCATTTATTTCTCTCCACTGTCCCTGTGTGATAACATGCAGCTTTATAATCATGTAGTCTGAGCATCCTCTACCTGTAGCTCCGCACATGTCCTCAATCTGTAGCTCCGCACATGTCCTCCACCTGTAACTCCGCACATGTCCTCCACCTGTACCTCCATACACGTCCTCCACCTGTACCTCCACACATGTCCTCCACCTGTACCTCCATACACGTCCTCCACCTGTAGCTCCGCACACGTCCTCCACCTGTAGCTCCGTACACGTCCTCCACCTGTACCTCCGCACACGTCCTCCACCTGTACCTCCGCACATGTCCTCCATCTGTAGCTCTGCACATGTCCTCCACCTGTAGCTCTGTACACGTCCTCCACCTGTAGCTCCACACATGTCCTCCACCTGTAGCTCCGCACACGTCCTCCACCTGTAGCTCCACACATGTCCTCCATCTGTAGCTCCGCACATGTCCTCCACCTGTAGCTCTGTACACGTCCTCCATCTGTAGCTCCGTACACGTCCTCCACCTGTACCTCCATACACGTCCTCCACCTGTAGCTCCACACACGTCCTCCACCTGTAGCTCCACACATGTCCTCCATCTGTAGCTCCGCACATGTCCTCCACCTGTAGCTCTGCACACGTCCTCCACCTGTAGCTCCGTACACGTCCTCCATCTGTAGCTCCGTACACGTCCTCCACCTGTACCTCCATACACGTCCTCCACCTGTAGCTCCACACACGTCCTCCACCTGTAGCTCCACACATGTCCTCCATCTGTAGCTCCGCACATGTCCTCCACCTGTAGCTCCGCACACGTCCTCCACCTGTAGCTCCGTACACGTCCTCCATCTGTAGCTCCGTACACGTCCTCCACCTGTACCTCCATACACGTCCTCCACCTGTAGCTCCGTACACGTCCTCCACCTGTAGCTCCGTACACGTCCTCCACCTGTAGCTCCGTACACGTCCTCCACCTGTAGCTCCGTACACGTCCTCCACCTGTACCTCCATACACGTCCTCCACCTGTAGCTCCGTACACGTCCTCCACCTGTAGCTCCGTACACGTCCTCCACCTGTAGCTCCGTACACGTCCTCCACCTGTAGCTCCGTACACGTCCTCCATCTGTAGCTCCGTACACGTCCTCCACCTGTACCTCCATACATGTCCTCCACCTGTAGCTCCGTACACGTCCTCCATCTGTAGCTCCGTACACGTCCTCCACCTGTAGCTCCGTACACGTCCTCCACCTGTAGCTCCGTACACGTCCTCCATCTGTAGCTCCGCACATGTCCTCCACCTGTAGCTCCGCACACGTCCTCCATCTGTAGCTCCGCACATGTCCTCCACCTGTAGCTCCGTACACGTCCTCCATCTGTAGCTCCGTACATGTCCTCCACCTGTAGCTCCGTACACGTCCTCCATCTGTAGCTCCGCACATGTCCTCCACCTGTAGCTCCGCACACGTCCTCCATCTGTAGCTCCGTACACGTCCTCCACCTGTACCTCCATACACGTCCTCCACCTGTAGCTCCGTACACGTCCTCCACCTGTAGCTCCGTACACGTCCTCCACCTGTAGCTCCGTACACGTCCTCCACCTGTAACTCCGCACATGTCCTTCACCTGTACCTCCGTACACGTCTAGACTCCATCGTGTACAAGGAGGAGGGAGAAGAAGTCGGGCCGAGGCTTCATCATAAAACATTTCTCTCATTGTTGGTGAATTATTCGGCCATAACAGATGATATGTCAGATATAATATGCAGCTAATCTCTGGTTATAAATATCTTTGGAACGAGCTCTTGGCCGTGCTGCTGAATCTCTGCTACTGCGAGCCAGCAGGAGTCCAGCAGTAAATATCAGGCCGACATCACTAGAGAAAAACCCTTTAGTTTTAGGTCTGGTAGCTGCTGGATATTTGAGATCAGACCCTCCTACTGCACATGTTCAGTCAGACTTAGTGCTGCGTATTGTTAACTGAGCGTTCACTAAACCGGATACTGAACGATGAGCATGCAGCACTAACATGGATACTTGTTTCCTCTCAAGTTTGTTGGTGTTGTCTGTTTGTATAAAACCAAAAACACAAGAGCAGTAAGGGTTGGAGGGATTTCACTGTGTTTATCTGCTTTAACGTAAGATCCCTTCCCTAGTGTTGTTTCCAAAGAGACAGAGAGCTGCAGGATTGAATCCTAAATTCTGGAAATGAGTCATCGTGATGTCACTTCCTGTCCCCTTGTCTGGAAGTCAGTGGGTTGTTAGTTAGATGTCTGATATAAGTTCTGTGGTTAACACAAGCTGGAGAGATTTTAACATTTTGTTCTACAATATAAAATAGGTCAGTAAATATCCCACTGGTGAATGTTGAAGTCTTTGTGTTTCTTACAAAAGGAGGTTTCTAGAAATGAGACAACAGAGGTCGTCATTAAACATCATCACGCCAAAACACGGAAACTTTACAGACTTGAGTTTATACTCGCACTCTTGCAAACTACTCCAACTCTTTCCAACTTGTAGATTTAGATTTAGAGACCACTAGCTGGATCAGATTACACTAAAGGTTTATGTAGAAGAGGTCAGCCTGTGAAATCACATTATAATGGTGATGAAGTCATGTGACCGTGGTGTAGTTGGTTTATAGCCTAACTTTAGCTTTTTACTTCTGACAATTACATTCACACTTCGTAAAATTTTCATGCTAAGAAAGACTCCACTGCGTCATTGAGCCATGGTTTCAGCCCCGCCCAAAAAGTCCTGAACACAAAACTGGTGAAAAACAGTTTAACGATCTAACTCCACTATCAGAACTACAATGTTCACAGCCTTTTCATGTTTTCAGTTATTATTTTCCAACATTTATAATGTGTTTAGAAACAAGTTGAATTGAATTGAATTTCCTTTAAAGGTCTTTAAATTTATAATCTGTTTATGACAATCATCATGTCAGCCAACAGAATCCACGAGTCACCGGCTGGATGCCTGTTTTTATGAGTGAAATGTAAAATGACTGAGAGCTGCCACCGTTATCTGTAGACTGCAGTGATGATGAATGAAAGCTTTAAATCATCAGTAGTCAGAGGAACTGAGCTGAGCTGATAATCAGTGACTCAGCTGCTTTTAATGAGATATAAAGAAAGGGGGGGGGCAACTATTAATAAAGGAAGAACAGGGGGGGGGGGGCAACTATTAATAAAGGAAGAACGGGGGGGGGGGGCAGAGGCCACATGGCTGCTGACTTAAACTCATCATACATTTTCATCTCCTTGTTTTCCTCTCATCTCTCCGTCCTCCGTCTACGAGCTCAGAATGAGAAGCAGTGATTGGCTCATCTGGCCGACACCACTGATGAAATTGTTCTTTCTTTATATCTTTATATCTTTCTCGTGTTGTCAGAAGGAGCTGCTTCGGTATTCTGTGCTCAGTTTAACACATCTCCATCTTTTTATAATTCAGAGAGCATCTGATGAAGACGAGGGTCTGGAAGTCTTGTCACAACACCAGCTTCTTATTGTTTCTCCTTTAGAGACGTTTCCTTTGATCCTGTCACTCTGATTTATGATTTATGATTTCTGATCTCTTCTCCACAGATGACAAATGTCAACATGTTGTACAAAAGAAATAATCTACTTTCCCTCCACAGACAGAAGGAAGGAGCACATGAGGACAAGCAGCACATCCATCCATCCATCCATCCACGGCTTCCACAGGATCAGTCACTATTGTTTTACCTCATTCAGCAACAGACATTTATTCAAATGAAAATCTTCCAAATGATCACTTTAAAGAGAAAACCTTCACTCTGATAACATTGGTATTTGATGAGTGTTGTAATGCTTCTATATTTTCAACCTGTCCTTTGTGCTTGTTCAGTATTCAGTGTCTGTTTCTGTCTGATTTAACTATTCAAAAAGTTAAAATAATCAGACAGATAAACATCCATCTAGTTTCCTTCCTCTTCAGCCAACCTAAAATCACTGTGAGATTCAGCACTAATAAGTCATGTAATGTGTTATTATAACATAATTATATTCATAATTGTTGTATTTTTCCACAGAAGGCTGAGTCTCTAGTCGACTGCGCTGTGGAATGAATTTGTTTTGAGTCGTCTTAAATCAAGATGAATGATGTCGTTGTTAATGAAGTGATCAGGATTCTTCTCACTGCTGAAATAAAGAGATGAAAATGAGACAGAACCACATGTTGTTCTTTCACAACTCCTCACGTAGCAGCTCTGTACCGCACCTCGGCGTCACTTTAGGTTTAAGCAACAAAACCTAGTAGTCAAACTACTTCGTTTGTACAGTGAAAATGAAACTGAAGGTTGTGAACACGGCTCACGAACAGCGGTCCGACTCCCCTCCCTCCCCAGCCCGGTGTGTCTCTCCGTTCTTTAAACTACGTCACCTCATCCAGTGCATTTCATACCGGCACTAAAGCAAATAAGGTACCATAAATACAAGATGTTAAGTTTTGCAAACTTTATTGATTTTCATTATGTAAAGCTTGTGTTTAAATGTTTGAACGGACTCGCTCCTCTTCCTCTCTGCAGATACATGATGAGACTACAGATCTGCAGCAGATCCACCAGATCAGCTTCAAGTTGTAAAGTTCAATTCTGCAAAACATCTTTTGCTCAGACAGATTTTACTGTGAAAGGAGCAAAATCTGGAACTCGTTACCTGATCACTTGAAATTTGCTGCAAACTTTCCCACTTTTCAGAGAGCAACCAAATCCTATTTAACTCAGCGACAAAGCTGAACTCATGTCTAGTTTTTAAATGTATGTTTTTAAATGTAATGTTTTAAATGTAATGTTTTTAAATGTAATGTTTTTAAATGTGTGCTTCATTGTATTTATTTATTTATTTTCCTGTACTCAGTTCTGTTTTAATCTCTTATTTTTCACAAAAAGTCCTTCTAGGGACACTTGTTGCAAATAAGCATCGGCTATAAGCACCATGATACATCAGATAGCTGTTTTTAAGTTGTCTGTGTACATTGTATTCGTCCCTCAAATAAACCATGAAATGAAAGTGTGCGTTGTGCCGACGGCCACGACAGAGCGTCAGTATTTGACGCCCTGAGAATGAGAACGACTCGTCTCTCCATCTGAAGGACAACGAGCTGCAGCTTCAACCTGCAGATCAAATAACAGTTAAGGATTCCAGTCAGTGAAACACCTTTTGTCTTTCTTCCTATTGTTACCGTTTTATCAGCCGCACATCAAGAGCCGATTCGCTTGAGCACACACACACACACACACACACACACACACACACACACACACACACACACACACACACACACACACAGACACACACACACACACACACACACATCATCCAATCAGAACCAGAACTCTGAGAACTCTCTGGTGGATTCAATGAAAGGACGAAGATTAATTAATTAAATCGATTTAGAAAATGAGAAGTGATTTCCAGATTGTTTCTTTTTCTACAGATGAGATATAAACAAAGATAATCAGCTATAGTTTACATCTATTGATCGGTGGACTCACAACAGAAACCCATCAGACAGCTGTGGGAGGTAGACGAGCTGCCTCCTCTTCCTCCTCTTCCTCATCTTCCTCATCTACTCAAATGAGTCAAGAAAATAGTAAATCAGTAGGTGTTCAGAAGCAGTTAGTTTAAATAATCAGTGTTTTCTATGGAGGTATTGAATGTGGGCGTCTCTCCGTCCTCCATCCTCCACTTTATACCTCCACCGTCTCTAAACTCAGATCAGTTAAACTCCAGATTAAATCTAATCCTCAATCCTGAACAGACACTGTCAACGTAGGCTACTGTTCATGCAGGAGCCGCCGGTGGAAAATGTCTTTGTCCATGTCTTAATAACGTAACAAACAGTCATTTTAAGTCATTTTTTACTAAGTCGTTTAGTCGCGTTTTTTGTTCCAATTTACAAGATCAACCACGTATTTAAAACTGTTTAAAACTGTTTATAACTGTTTATAACTGCGACCGTAATCCAAAATACGTTTCCCTGGAAACATAATGGAGAATACAGTTTAGTTGTATTGGGACATAATTTTGGGGGAGACAGGGTCGATGTTTTTAGTCGTAGCTCAGTTCATCATCTGTTTTATAAATGGATTCTTCATTAATTGTGAAAATAGGTGTTATTTGTAGGTTATAATGCAGTGGTTTTACTGGTCCGGCCCACTTGAGATCAAACTGGACCGCATGTGGTCCATGAACTAAAAAGAGTTTGACACCGCTGATTCTAGACGAGCAGACGCTCAGCTGAAGCCATGAGGTGAGGACGACGGTGCTGTGATTTATCGACACAATGTTCACGTCCTTTTAGTAAAATAATTAGTGAACTGTTCGTCATAACGTTTTCAATATTTGTGAACAATAATTAACAAAACATTATTTAAAAGTTTTCTCAATCTGAATCTTTATGATTTTACATGACAAACTTGTCCAGAAGAATTAAATGTTCAGACGAAGGCTGTGAAATGTGTAAATAATATAATATTGTAAAACTGTGAAAAATGTAAATATCTTTTGATGTGTGTTGGTTAGAATGATAATTTTTTTCTCGCTGATTCCCAAAACTTAGGAGAACATTCTTCAAAAGCCCCAAAACCTTTTTTCCTTCTTGTTCTCTGTGTGGTCTGAATACATTTCTGTATGATACTATTTCCGTTTTGTTCCTTCTCTTGTCTTTATGGTAATTATAATTATTCATACATTCATGTGACATCACAGCAGCCTATATATTCTGATAGCCCAGTTTGTCCTGAAAATAAAGATGTGTATGTCATGATTGTGCATTAAAGTGTTGAGATTCTAGAGGAGTTTTTACAAAAGGAGACCAGATGGACCAAAAATAGTAAAAAATGTCTCAGAGCTCAGAGGGTTTATTAAAGCAGCAGTGATGGTGTTACGCGATGGGAAGGGAAATACATGCTGAAATCAAATTACTATTCTAATAACGTCAGATATTCACCAAGGCTGCAGTGAACCAACTCTTAATAAAGTGAAGAAGAGAATGATTGACGTAGAGAGAAGAGAAAAGACTGATTGTGTTGATGGAGACGTAGACGAAGACACGGAGCTGCATTCTTCCTTTATACCTCCACTAATCTGCTCCGGCTCTTTACAGACACATCATTTTTCATGCTAAACTAACCTTTGCATATTGAATAAACCTTATTAAAAACCAGCAGGTCGTAGCAATCAGCCACAGATGCTGTCTCTCCTCCGATTACTTATCGATCCTCCCTGATATGTATTCTTAAAGAGAGAGGTGCAGTAAACACACCGGGCCAGTTACTCCAAAGACTAGTCCAACATTTATACCAATTATGTTAATTAATTAATGTATTAATGAACGTCATTAGTATTGTTTCCTCATCCACAGCAGATGTTACCAGCCACCAAAACCTTAAAGCAGTAATATATATATTTATATTTTCTGGTCTCTTGGGTTCAGAAGAACACGCTTTAAACACAACGTTGGTGTATAAAGTGTTGTGATGAACAAACTATTTATCTACACACTCCAGTATCCATTAGAAGTCATGTTTCTGGCCGTTTGATGAACTCCAGTATTTAGTTATCGGTCCATGATGTTGACCAGCTGGTCTCTACGTTTCTCTTTCTGCTGTTTAGAGGCAGCATCCCGGAAAGCTGCCAAAACACCGAGCTGGTAGACACTAAAATGGTCCGTAGAGCATTTGGCTGATAATCTCCTGCTGTGGGTTTCATCACTTCAGCTGACCCTTTGGTTTATTTCACTTCTTGTGTAGATCCAGATGAGACTGAGTCATGCAGCTGCTGATGTAGTGATGCTAAAAGCACAGAGTGTCTACTGGACTTGAAATCAGCTTTACTTTCAGTCTGATCACAGCTTTACTTTCAGTCTGATCACAGCTTTAGACTCTGATGTCTGTTTCCTGTCAAACTCCATCAGCTGCTGGTCTGAATCTATCTGGACTGAAGTCAAGTCAATTTGATTTGTATAAGGTCAATATGACAAATTACAATTTAGCCTCAGGGGGCTTTACAGTCTGTAGAGGATGACCTCTGACCTCTACAGTACGACCCTCTCATCTCAACCTCAGGAAGAGCAACAGAGGACGGATCCGCCTTCAGGACGGACAGACGTGCAGTAGATGTCATCATTAATCTCCATGGAGAAATCAATCTGATGTCACTTAGCCTGACATCTATATTTAGCCAGTGTTGAACTGTTTCAGAGTGTTTCTCTTCCTGTTTCTTCTTCTTCTAGTCTTGCATTGTTAGCTGTTAGCTGTTAGCTGTTAGCTGTTAGCTGTTAGCAGCAGAGGAGCGCTGCAGGAGGATGGAACAGATGAAACATCTCGTTGAGGGCTCGCTGCCAACGTTCTCCTCCTGCCAACGATGGCAAACAGCTGCACTTTGATGATGAAATTCATGCAAATGAATCAATGAGTTATAATCCTCCTCCTGCATCATCACGCTGCTGTTTACTCCCCGCGGTATCGACTGCACCAGCGGTTACGACTACGAGGTGGTGCTGGTTAGTTGGTTAGCTGGTTAGCGTAGTACAAAGAGCATCGGGTGGTGAACAACCTCCACACACACACACACACACACACACACACACACACACACACACACACACACACACACACACACACACACACACACACACACACACACACACCCCCTGATTGGAGATGTCAGCACAGTGCTGCCAGTCATTATCAGTCAGCATGCTGGAGTTAATTGCCTCGGCTCTGCAGGCCTCTGTTTAATGAGAAGAGGCTCCGCGGGCTCACATGGAGCGCCAGGTCAGCCGACCAGGTGGAGGTAAAGCCTATTAAACACCGACGGGGGGGCAGGGTGGAGGTGAAGCCTATTACACACTGACGGGGGGGCAGGGTGGAGGTTCATGCATCTTTTACAGACACGCTGTAAATGTGTCAGAACGTGGCCGTGGTGTGTAATGGATGTGTAAGTGTGTAGGAAGGAGAGCTGCAAACAGCGTTATACTATATATCTTTACTATACATGTATACACAGTATATACTGTATATACTGTATATACTGTATATACTGTATATACTGTATATGTGTACAGGCCAACAATCATTGAATCATTGAATTATATACGTCTTTCCACATTTAAAGGAAAACAACCTGGAGCATCTTTCCTGTCAGTTAGCTTCACATTTTATTCACCAAATTAAAAATGTTTTAATGCTTTCAGAACAATATTCTGACATATACAGTACCAGTCTGTGATAACCCATCAACATTACGTTCCTCCCATATCGACTATAATCCAAATAATTCATAACTTCTGCATTTTTTTTTTAGGTTAAGATTAAAATGTTGCATCCAAGTTGGGTGCACCGAGGGGCAGCGGGGGGGCAGCGGGGGGGTAGTAGGTTAAAATCCCATTAAAAAAAACAATAAGGATAAAATGATAAAAAAAATTTAAAAAAATAAATAAAATGATAAAATAATTAAAATAAAAATAATTAAAAATAATAATAATTTTGATTTTAATAAACATAATTTAAAAGGATAAACAATAAAAGATATAATTAAAAAAAAATGTAACCTGTTTAAGAGGTATACAAGCACAGTTGGGGCCGGGAGTGTCAGTTTTTATCTCCCCGGTCTTAGAAAGGATGAAAGAGGAATAAAAAGGATGTTGTGACGGACGCTCATGATAAGAAACAAAAAATAAAATATAAAACCATAACCCTGAAACTGAAACCGAAAGTGAGCACATGTTATATTCATATACACATATACTATACTATACTATACTATACTATACTAATCCAGGAGTTAGACAGCTCCACATGATGGATCCTTCTGGACACGTATATGTTCACATAACATTATAGACAAATCTGTCTCTATCGATATTTCCTCAAATAATTTCCACACATATTTTATATTTTCATGCAGAAGTTTCTGTCTTTAAGAGGATGCTGTAGTCTGCAGTTTACAGACAGAGGATGAATACAGGTATATTCAGACAGAGGGTGAATACAGGTATATTCATACCGACGGGATGAGAACAATAATGTGATTTTGAACATTAAAGCATGTAAACATGTTAGTAAGTATAAACCTGGAGTTGAACAGGATATGTCCCCCTTTAAAAGTTCCAACTCAGGTGTGATCCCCCAGAAACTGATCTGTAGAGCAGGAGAACGTATTCACATATTTCCTCAACTCTATGTTAGGATGGATTTTCTCTTCAGGGTGAATTTTGTTTTAAAAAAAAGAAAAATAAGAAGCTCGTCCTCAGGAACTTTCCTTTGTTGTTTCTCTAAAAATGGAGGACTCGTCAGGATGTGAATATTTCTCCAGAGATGGTCTGAAATATAGAGTTTATTAATTTCATCTGTGCTCTCCTAAGTCAGGAGGCCAACATGAGCTGAGGACTATACAGCTCATCCAGAGGTAAACCCAGAGAACTACAGCAGCATAAAGACCCAGTATTGGGTTGTTGAGTCAGTCTGTGGGCAGACACGCTGCTCTATCCATCCCTGTTAAAGTCATTTAGTGCACTTAAAAGGAAAATGGAATCAGTTGGGTTTCTGGAAGTGGACTTTTTGTCTAAAGTGAGGTACTGTTAGCTTAGTTCATTCATCTTTAAACACAAGTTCAGGGCTATAAGCTGATTGGAAAAGAAACATTCAGAGTATAATGAAGGTATAGAATGATAAAAACACATCGTTTATTTTGAAAGCACAGCAAAGCATTTACTAATATCATATTTCTATAAAAATATATGTGTTGTAATTTCCTTTTGTTACCAATACAAAACAGGTGAAACCAAAATGGAAGTAACAGAAACTAGAGAGAATCCTGTGATGGATCATCACCAGCCGCCACGCCACATCAGACGCCTTCATTTTGATCTCAACTACGCACCTGTAAAGTTTCTGACTGCATCCTGCACGGTTGTGACGTTGTCATGGTGACTAAATCTGACCACAGACAGACATATTAATACCTGATTAAGTACTCTCACACAGACACAAGGTGAGAACACTAGCAGCTACATGCTGTTGCAGCTGGTAATCATCCTTCACACCGACAGACATCATGTGAAGGTAAAATAAAGTGGACAGCGTGCTGTGTAGGTTCAGGTAGGAGGGAGGGAGATGTTTTTGTTGCTGTTCTGTAAGCGAGCAACTGGGTTTTAAATTTGATGCGAGCGGCAACTGAGAGCCAGCGGAGGGAAATGAGCAGCGGAGTGACTTGAGCTGGGTTTGGGTTGGTTGGAGACCAGCGGCGCTGCTGCGTTCTGGATCATCTGCAGAGGCTTGAATGTGCATGTAGGGAGGCAGGGAGGGAGGGAGGGAGGGAGGGAGGGAGGGAGGGAGCGGCAGTTAATGAGTGATATTACAACCTGTACCAGGACCTGCTGCTGCTCTGTTCTTCATCTGAGAGGAGGAGGAGGAGGAGGAGGAGGAACAGGAGGAGGAGGAGGAGGAGGTATTGACTAAATTAATGACTTTAGACTTTTGTGTTTTTTATAATGTAAAACAGAAAAACTTCAGTGTTTGAGTGTTAAGATGAAAAACAGATAACATGAAGACACAGATCTGTCTCAGAGCGATAACCTCACTGTGTGAAGAGGAGGTTCATAGAAAGCTGAGGTCAGACAGACAGACAGTCAGACAGACAGACAGACAGACAGTCAGACAGACAGACAGACAGACAGACAGACAGACAGTCAGACAGACAGACAGACAGACAGACAGACAGACAGTCAGACAGTCAGACAGACAGACAGACAGACAGACAGACAGTCAGACAGACAGACAGACAGACAGACAGACAGTCAGACAGACAGACAGACAGACAGACAGTCAGACAGACAGACAGACAGACAGACAGACAGACAGACAGTCAGACAGACAGACAGACAGACAGACAGTCAGACAGACAGACAGACAGACAGACAGTCAGACAGTCAGACAGACAGACAGACAGACAGTCAGACAGACAGACAGACAGACAGACAGACAGACAGTCAGACAGACAGACAGACAGACAGACAGACAGACAGTCAGACAGTCAGACAGACAGACAGACAGACAGACAGACAGACAGACAGACAGACAGACAGACAGACAGACAGTCAGACAGACAGACAGACAGTCAGACAGTCAGACAGACAGACAGACAGACAGACAGACAGACAGACAGTCAGACAGACAGACAGACAGTCAGACAGTCAGACAGACAGACAGACAGTCAGACAGACAGTCAGACAGTCAGACAGACAGACAGACAGACAGACAGTCAGACAGACAGACAGACAGACAGTCAGACAGACAGACAGACAGTCAGACAGTCAGACAGACAGACAGACAGACAGTCAGACAGACAGACAGACAGTCAGACAGTCAGACAGACAGACAGACAGTCAGACAGACAGTCAGACAGACAGACAGACAGACAGACAGACAGACAGACAGACAGACAGACAGACAGTCAGACAGACAGACGGAGGTCTGGGATGAGTTTTGTCAGAATGAACTGAGAACCAGCCTCCACATCGATCATGATTCGAGGCTTCGCCTGCTTCTCAGCGTCCGTCCGTCTCATCAGAGCAGAGCCTGATCTCTGACGTTCAGCTTCCTGTTGACCAACACGTGAACATGACTTCAGGTATATGAGAACATATCACACATAAAGTTAATGAGGTGAGAGCTGTGAGCTCTTCTCTGTGATGAAGTCCACTATAGAGGACATGCTGATGGAGTACAGGAATACACTAAATGGGTTTGTTTTCCACTAAACCAGTATTGCCAATCTGACCCGATTGCTTTTCCAGTGTGTTTAATGCCAAATAAAAGAAGTAATCACATCATTTCACTGACAGCGGTGGAATTAGCAGCTCTTAAAGGTTCGCCGCAGGTTTGTTCAGGATCATCAGAATGAGATATCGGTGTAGGAGACGAGTCTAAATCCTCTGGAGAGGTCGATGAACACGACATGAAATGAACAACACAATTATATGATGCACCATCATACAAGACAAAAGTGGGCTACTTCATTCCATGGTGATTGGGTGGGGGGGGGGGGGGGGGGGGTAATATCTGGTCTATAATTCAGTCCCAGACAGAAGAAGACAATAAAAGCCTGTCCCAAGGGTGGAGGAGAGGCTCGGAGAACGTGATGGAGAATGATTCTGCTTTCACAAAGTCTGTTTAAATGTCAGAAGGGGGGGGGGCTCAGATATTCTCTGGTTAATAACAGGAGCACGATGTGAAAAAACTCTAATAAATACAGTTAAACACTAAAACATCAACTATTCTAATGAAGTCAGTCAGACTGAAGCCTTTTTATTACTTATCTTAACTAAAGCATTGATGAAGCACAGATCTTGTGCTAGCTGTTAGCATGCTCATTTCACCAGATATCTCTGCTACACAATACAGAGATGTTTCTGACATAACACTGTGACCTCTGACCTCAGATTGTGCTGATAACAGGAGTTCACTGAATGTTTTAAACTGGTCAGATCTGACACCTTAACCTTCTGCAGACTTTCTCTAAACATGTTTGGTGTATTAAACCATAAATCTGCTGGATCATCTGGAGGCCCGTTAATATCACCTTCCTTTAGTAGCCTACGTGGTTATCCACTGAACAACGTGGTGAAAATGGTTATGATGTCGTCCTGATAAAACGAAGGTCAGGCACTTTCACATTCACTCACTTCAGCTTCAATCACTCCACTCGCCTCAACAGCAGCGGCGCTCTTGATTCGCCTCCTGAGAGCCTCTGATTGGCCCGGCAGTGTGAAGGGCAGCTTGACAGGCTCATGATAGCTCAGCTACACCACCGCTGCCCCCCCGATGTACCACTGGACCCCGTTATACTGACTCCACCTGTAGAATCACAGAGCATTGGAGGAGTCCCTCAGCCTCAGAGAGGTGAGTAACCACAGCGGTGGAGCAGCTGCAGGGGGGGGGAGGAGAAGCTGGATATCTCATGACGCAGTCCCACAGCTGTCTCCGTCTACTACTGAGCCTCACAATCAACGGGGAAAGAATGATTGACACAAATTGCACCCTGATTCCAGCGGCGAGGACGAGGGATACATGATATTTTTCTCCCTCCCGTCAAGCAACCCTGAAATGCTTCAATTAATCCTGCATGTAGCGTGGTGAAATTATAACATCTCAGCCATTTAAACACAGAGCACATCCAGAGCAGGACACAGAGCAGGACACATGCTCTGTGTTTTTATGAAGGGGGTAAGAGAGCCATTCATTACATCAGTGCATTTCCATTAGAAAGAAGCATTGGGAGCAATTAAACAGGGCTGGGTGACACATTAGTCATACAGATCTCTGACCTCTGACCTCTGGCTGTGAAATGGTTAGATAAGGACTTCACTGGTTGTTCAGGGTCAACTGCAGACAACCAACAACACAGAGCAGCGTAATGATCTTGATGTGTGTATAAAACATACAGTATATCCTTCTTAACGGACACTCTGTGGACCAGGGCCGCCGCTCCCACCCTGCACATCACCCGCTGTGCGTAGCGCACCAAGTGCCGGAGGGGGCACCACAATTATGATCATCATCATAATAATCATAATGATGAATTACTTAATTTTAAGATGAAGCACAAGTGCACAACTACAATTGGCATCATTAGACCATTATAGGTAATACAAAGATAAACATATTTGCTCGAAATAATAAAATGAATTATGGTGCCCCTGTGTGGACAAAGTGTTATGTGTGTGACTAATTGAACAGTTATTTTTTCTTACAAATACAAATATTTGTAAGGGGGGGGGCACCACAAAGCAATTACGTCTAGGACACCCACATGGCTAGCAGCGGCCCTGCTGTGGACTGTCCAGCTGTTTATTTAATGCCACAAGTAGTTGAAAATCTGGAGCGAGCTATAGAGTGAATGAAGAGGGAGAGCGGCGATGGTGGAGCGAGCTATAGAGTGAATGAAGAGAGGGAGCGGCGATGCTGGAGCGAGCTATAGAGTGAATGAAAAGAGGGCGTGGCGATGGTGGAGCGAGCTATAGAGTGAATGAAGAGAGGGAGCGGCGATGGCGGAGCGAGCTATAGAGTGAATGAAAAGAGGGAGCGGCGATGGTGGAGCGAGCTATAGAGTGAATGAAGAGAGGGAGCGGCGATGGTGGAGCGAGCTATAGAGTGAATGAAAAGAGGGAGCGGCGATGGTGGAGCGAGCTATAGAGTGAATGAAGAGAGGGAGCGGCGATGGTGGAGCGAGCTATAGAGTGAATGAAGAGAGGGAGTGGCGATGGTGGAGCGAGCTATAGAGTGAATGAAGAGAGGGAGCGGCGATGGTGGAGCGAGCTTTAGAGTGAATGAAGAGAGGGAGCGGCGATGGTGGAGCGAGCTATAGAGTGACTGAAGAGAGGGAGCGGCGATGGTGGAGCGAGCTATAGAGTGACTGAAGAGAGGGAGCGGCGATGCTGGAGCGAGCTATAGAGTGAATGAAGAGAGGGAGCGGCGATGGTGGAGCGAGCTATAGAGTGACTGAAGAGAGGGAGCGGCGATGCTGGAGCGAGCTATAGAGTGAATGAAGAGAGGGAGCGGCAATGGTTGAGCGAGCTATAGAGTGAATGAAGAGAGGGAGCGGCGATGCTGGAGCGAGCTATAGAGTGAATGAAGAGAGGGAGCGGCGATGGTTGAGCGAGCTATAGAGTGAATGAAGAGAGGGGGAAAAAAAACCCTATGGAACATTTTACACTTTGATTTTTGTACAGATTCTTACTGAGCCAGACTAGCTGCTGCAACCTGTTTTCAGTCTTTATGCTAAGCTAAGCTAACATGCTGTTGGTTGTAGCTCCTTTCCTTTAAGGTGATTCATGTAAAGACAGTATACATTATGAACCAAAAGATGAAAAAAAAAGAATCAGCTGAAGTGAACAAAGTCCAAGACTAGTTCTCAGTACTGACTGAGTGCGATCTCAGTTTTTATATGGACACACACAGTTTAGTTTAGTTTATATAGCAGACTTCTTTATAAATAGCATTTCAGGGTTTGCTGTGCATTTAGCACTAAAAGGTGAGTTTATTCTGCGTCTCCTTATCGTCTTCCTGGAGGCTGTGCTTTAGTCGAAGTACAAATACCAGATTATATGAAAATGTAATCAATGCTTCACTCCATGTTTTTTAATCCAACCTCAGCAACATGTTGAGTTTTCTCTCCTGGGGATGCACTCTTCATCTGTTCGCTGGAGGAGAGCAGACTGAGAGTCTGACTGGATGTCATCCTGAGGACAGACGTCCTCTGACACGTCCTCTGCAGACTCCGACAACAACTTGTTTCCTTCAACATATTTCTCTGACACAATGATAAGAAGTGCATGAAAAGCGTGCACTGCTCCCGACTCGCATCTTCGCTTCGCTGATTATTGTCATTTAATTTATTTCCGTTTTCTCTCAGGTCGTCTTTTGTGTTGTCGCCTCCCCCCCCTCCTTCCTTCCTCTGTTTGCTTCCCCCCCCCCCCACAATCCTATCTGCCTGAAAAGGCCAGCGTCTGCTCCCCGCGGGGCCGCATGATTAGCACACCACAAGCATGATGGGAAAGAGCGTGCTGGGAGCCTCGGTCCCACCTGTGTAATTGAATGCGTGCTCGTCTTAATCAGTGTTTCTGGAGATGAGCTAAGTGGTGTCATGTTTTAATGTAAAGCCCACAGAGGGGGGGGGGCAGGTGGTGTGGTGGTCTAAAGGTCCTGAGCAGGTTTCTAACAGCGTCCTGTGGTGAGAGGCTGCTCACTAACCTCTCTCTCTGCATTATTACAGCAGAGACAGCGGCTCGGCCTCCTCTTCATCATCCCCCCCCCCCCTCTGGTGAGAAATAGTGGGAGCTTCATCACTAGTCTGTCCCACTCAATCATAGAAATGGGATGGCCTTTTATTCATGTTGCTCTGTTGCCTGGGAACTAAACCTCCCCTCCGCTCCCCGCTGCACTGAGGTAAGACCTCTATCGATGTAATTTGCGTTTATTTTATTTTGCCCTTGAGGCGTTTTCCCATATCTGCTCTTCAGAGGGACCATAAGTAACTCTAACAATAGAACCGGCCCGGTTCTCTGGGGGTGTTCACAATACGTAGAATGGGTTTCCCGTCAAATACCGCTGAAGACGAGACAAACGACATCATTAATAATTCCTGAGCAGCTCCGGCTGATTTAAGGAGCTTTGCGGTGCTCACAGAAGCCTCATTGATTCCAGCTGCACGGCTGTCATGAGAATCGACGATCTGACAGTGATGTGACGGCCGCGGGTCGGTCCGTACAGAACCATCCTCCGCTGGACAGTAAATAAGCTCACGTCAGTCTCTCGCTAATCACACTTTTTTACCTCTAATCAGTAGATCGAGAAATCAAATCAATATTTGGACTGCTGCCACCTGCTTTCCTGATATGAGCCATCAGTATTCATGGAACCACTGTGGTGCTGCTGATGGAGCTCTATGGGTCATTTATCTTCAACTTCCCCGTCCAAATACTGCAAAATATCCTAAAGGATGTCATGAATCTGCTGGAAGTGATTTAATTTTTTATGGATTACGCCTGCCTCCCAAGTAAACACTGCATAAATACTAATGTGGAGATATATTGCACATATACAGTCCTGAGTGTTGGCTCACATCTGAGTCCGTGTGTGTCCTTGTGCGGCTCTGTAAGTTTTAAACATCCAGGTGAGGCTCAGACACCAATCAGGAAAGAGACATGATTACATATAACATGATTCATCTGTGAAGGACACCAGCCTCACCTCAACCGTCAGAAACAACCAGCAACTGAGAATATCTAGAGAGACCAAGACTGGAAAAATATGACAAGACCCATAAAAATGGAGACACACTCAACCATAACACAGTATCATGCTCAGTTTTGTTTTCTTGGCACAAAAGGTATACAGTATACACTGAAACAAATGTGGAGTGGAATGTAGCTCGGTAACAATTTCCACACAGAAATTCTGAGTAGATTTTACAGATGATATTTCAAGTAAACTCTACTTGGAGATAAGAAGTAAAGGATAATGTACAGCTAGCGGGTCATTGTTGTGAAAGAATCCCCGACAGGACGATGCTGCACCCCGACTCTCATCGCCCTGAAGGGGTTTATTTCACAACTATGACCCGCTAGCTGTACATTATCCTGCTTATTACACGGCTACTTACTGAAGAAATCAATAATTTGACACAAAAACGGTCCTCCAGAGTCCATAGCAACGGTCTGTTATACATAGCAACGGTCTGCTATACGTAGCAACGGTCTGCTATACATAGCAACGGTCTGTTATACGTAGCAACGGTCTGTTATACGTAGCAACGCTCTGTTATACGTAGCAACGGTCTGTTATACGTAGCAACGGTCTGTTATACGTAGCAACGGTCTGCTATACGTAGCAACGGTCTGTTATACATAGCAACGGTCTGTTATACATAGCAACGGTCTGTTATAGGTAACAACGGTCTGTTATACGTAGCAACAGTCTGCTATACGTAGCAACGGTCTGTTATACGTAGCAACGGTCTGTTATATGTAGCAACGGTCTGTTATACGTAGCAACGGTCTGCTATACGTAGCAACGGTCTGTTATACATAGCAACGGTCTGTTATACATAGCAACGGTCTGTTATACGTAGCAACGGTCTGTTATACGTAGCAACGATCTGCTATACATAGCAACGGTCTGTTATACGTAGCAACGGTCTGTTATACGTAGCAACGATCTGCTATACATAGCAACGGTCTGTTATACGTAGCAACGGTCTGTTATACGTAGCAACGCTCTGTTATACGTAGCAACGGTCTGTTATACGTAGCAACGGTCTGTTATACGTAGCAACGGTCTGCTATACGTAGCAACGGTCTGTTATACATAGCAACGGTCTGTTATACATAGCAACGGTCTGTTATAGGTAACAACGGTCTGTTATACGTAGCAACAGTCTGCTATACGTAGCAACGGTCTGTTATACGTAGCAACGGTCTGTTATATGTAGCAACGGTCTGTTATACGTAGCAACGGTCTGTTATACGTAGCAACGGTCTGCTATACGTAGCAACGGTCTGTTATACATAGCAACGGTCTGCTATACGTAGCAACAGTCTGCTATACGTAGCAACGGTCTGTTATACGTAGCAACGGTCTGTTATATGTAGCAACGGTCTGTTATACATAGCAACGGTCTGCTATACGTAGCAACGGTCTGTTATACATAGCAACGGTCTGTTATACATAGCAACGGTCTGCTATACGTAGCAACGGTCTGTTATACGTAGCAACGGTCTGCTATACGTAGCAACGGTCTGCTATACGTAGCAACGATCTGTTATACGTAGCAACGGTCTGTTATACGTAGCAACGATCTGCTATACGTAGCAACGGTCTGTTATACGTAGCAACGGTCTGTTATGCGTAGCAACGGTCTGTTATGCGTAGCAACGGTCTGCTGTATTTTGCATATTTGGAACAATTTTATCCTAGACCCTTATTTCCTAACTCCCTATTCCTCTTCGAAGTGATGGAGATAATGTGGTTCATATGGAAGATTTGGCAACTTAACATGGGATGTACATTATCTATAGCCTCTATTGAGGAAGATATTGGTAAGTTAAATCTATGTTTACAAACTGTACAATATAACCTGATGAATGCTCAGTGGCTCGTGGGCTAAAACTGCCTAAAAGCACAGAAAGAAATCCAGAAATAGAGGGAATCAATCACATGTAAAGTATAATTAAGTAGTATAATTGACCCCTTAAGACAGTAAAAACCGTTACAACAGTGTACAGTAAAAATGCCAGAGAAGGATATCATAGAAAACTGAGCTAAAAGAAGTCTCTTTCCTGATTGGTGTCTGTGCCTCACCTGAATGTTTAAAACTAGTGTTACTGCTTCAGTGATCACGCTGATGACGGCAAAAACACCCAGAATAAACTCAGACCGACTCTTTATCTGTGAGTGTTTCTTCTGTTCTTACTACTACCTGGTACCTGATACTGTTCATGATCTGGAGACGTGCTCGCTGTTACTTTCTACTGTGTCTGTGTAGGTGTATTTTTGTGAGTGTTATTTTCTCTGTTACACGTAGTTCCATCTGTCCAGGTCAACCAATCGCTTCAGAGACTCTGAAATCCTCTGTGAGTTCAGTATATATATAATATATAATATGTAATATGCTTATTGACACGTCCAGCTGTTACAGAGCAGCTTTATCATTCATTGGAAGTTGTGTTTGGTCTGCAGCAGCTCCTGAGGGAAATAACTCTTTCTTAAATGCTCCATATGTTCACCAGCAGCTAGTCTGAGGCGGTAGTGAATGGAGGGAACACGCAGCTGCCAAATACTGCTACTACCAAATACTGCTGCTACCAAATACTGCTGCTGCCAAATACTGCTGCTGCCAAATACTGCTGCTACCAAATACTGCTGCTACTGCAGCTGCCAAATACTGCTACTACCAAATACTGCTGCTACCAAATACTGCTGCTGCCAAATACTGCTGCTACCAAATACTGCTGCTGCCAAATACTACTGCTGCCAAATACTGCTACTACCAAATACTGCTGCTACCAAATACTGCTACTACCAAATACTGCTGCTACCAAATACTGCTGCTGCCAAATACTGCTGCTACTGCAGCTGCCAAATACTGCTACTACCAAATACTGCTGCTACCAAATACTGCTGCTGCCAAATACTGCTGCTACTGCTTCTGCCAAATACTGCTGCTACTGCTGCTACTACCAAATACTGCTGCTACCAAATACTGCTGCTACCAAATACTGCTGCTACTGCTTCTGACAAATCCTGCTGCTACTGCTGCTACTACCAAATACTGCTGCTGCAAAATACTGCTGCTACTGCTGCTACTACCAAATACTGCTGCTGCCAAATACTGCTGCTACTACCAAATACTGCTGCTGCCAAATACTGCTGCTACTGCTGCTACCAAATACTGCTGCTACTGCCAAATACTGCTGCTACTGCTGATACCAAATACTGCTGCTACTGCCAAATACTGCTGCTACCAAATACTGCTGCTACCAAATACTGCTGCTGCCAAATACTGCTGCTACTGCTCCTACTACTAAATACTGCTGCTGCAAAATACTGCTGCTACTGCTGCTACTACCAAATACTGCTGCTGCCAAATACTGCTGCTACTACCAAATACTGCTGCTGCCAAATACTGCTGCTACTGTTGCTACCAAATACTGCTGCTACTGCCAAATACTGCTGCTACTGCTGCTACCAAATACTGCTACTGCCAAATACTGCTGCTACCAAATACTGCTGCTGCTACCAAATACTGCTACTGCCAAATACTGCTGCTACCAAATACTGCTGCTGCTACCAAATACTGCTACTGCCAAATACTGCTGCTACCAAATACTGCTACTGCCAAATACTGCTGCTACCAAATACTGCTGCTGCTACCAAATACTGCTGCTACCAAATACTGCTGCTGCTGCAAAATACTGCTGCTACCAAATACTGCTGCTACCAAATACTGCTGCTGCTGCCAAATACTGCTGCTACCAAATACTGCTGCTGCTGCCAAATACTGCTGCTACCAAATACTGCTGCTACCAAATACTGCTGCTGCTACCAAATACTGCTACTGCCAAATACTGCTGCTACCAAATACTGCTGCTACCAAATACTGCTACTGCCAAATACTGCTGCTACCAAATACTGCTGCTGCTACCAAATACTGCTGCTGCTGCCAAATACTGCTACTGCCAAATACTGCTGCTACCAAATACTGCTGCTGCTGCCAAATACTGCTGCTACCAAATACTTCTGCTACCAAATACTGCTACTGCCAAATACTGCTGCTACCAAATACTGCTGCTGCTACCAAATACTGCTGCTACCAAATACTGCTACTGCCAAATACTGCTACTGCCAAATAGTGCTGCTACCAAATACTGCTGCTGCTACGAAATACTGCTACTTCCAAATAATGCTGCTACCAAATACTGCTGCTGCTGCTACCAAATACTACTACTGCCAAAAACTGCTGCTACCAAATACTGCTGCTACCAAATACTGCTACTGTCAAATACTGCTGCTACCAAATACTGCTGCTGCTACCAAATACTGCTACTGCCAAATACTGCTGCTACCAAATACTGCTGCTGCCAAATACTGCGGCTACTGCTGCTACTGCTGCTGCTACCAAATACTGCTGCTACCAAATACTGCTGCTGCCAAATACTGCTGCTACCAAATACTGCTGCTACCAAATACTGCTGCTGCCAAATACTGCTGCTACCAAATACTGCTGCTACCAAATACTGCTGTGCCAAATACTGCTGCTACTGCTGCTAAAAATACTGCTGCTACCAAATACTGCTGCTACAAAATACTGCTTCTACCAAATACTGCCAAATACTGCTGCGATCAAATACTGCTGCTACCAAATACTGCTGCTACTAAATACTGCTGCTGCCAAATACTGCTGCTACTGCTGTTAAAAATACTGCTGCTACTGCCAAATACTGCTGCTACTAAATACTGCTGCTGCCAAATACTGCTGCTACTGCTGCTAAAAATACTGCTGCTACCAAATACTGCTGCTACAAAATACTGCTGCTACCAAATACTGCCAAATACTGCTGCTACTAAATACTGCTGCTACCAAATACTGCTGCTACCAAATAATGCCAAATACTGCTGCTACCAAATACTGCTGCTACTAAATACTGCTGCTGCCAAATACTGTTGCTATTGCTGCTACCAAATACTGCTGCTACTGCCAAATACTGCTGCTACTGCCAAATACTGCTGCTACCAAATACTGCTGCTACTGCCAAATACTGCTGCTGTGGCTCAGAGGTGAGGGTTCTGCCCATCAGGATCTGATCTAAATACTCATTCACACACCGATGGCTCAGCCTTCAGGAGCAGTTTGGGGTTCAGTGTCTTGCTCAAGGACACTTCAACATGTGACCGCCTACCTTCTGATTTGTGGACGAGCTGCTCTACCTCTGAGCCACAGCCGCATCTTATTGATTATTGATCATTTGCTGTAGGTTTATCACTACCAACATGCACGGTGTAGCACGGCGCTACTCAACCTCACTCTCTCTTTTTTTGGGTTTCCCATCAGCAGAAGTTGTGGATAGTACTTGTTGATAGTACCTGGTACTTTTGGAACCACCTCCGTCGAGGTTCTAAGCGAGCTGAGCCGATACCAGAAGGTTGAGTTAAAACACTGCAGACCGCTGATTGGTCAAAGAGAATCATCACTAGAGCGACATGGGACATCCTGCACAAACCCGCCATTTTTAACCATTTTCACTCCACCCAGATTTTAAAAGATCATGCTGTACACTACGTACACTACACCGTACACTACGTACACAACACCGCATACTACGTACACTACACCGCATACTATGTACACTATGTACACAACATTTAATATAACTAATAGAAGGTGTATTCTATCAGTAAAGATGTATACTTTTACTTCAGTCCCTCTCCTGACCCCGGCTCATCTGGCATCCACAGCACCAGCAGTGTAACATAATTGTGATTGGCCCCGCTGCAAATTTCTTTCTTGGGCCCTCGCCCCAAACACAAGTGCACGCTCGTGCGCACACATGCACAGACAACCATTTCAGAAAATAGCTCTGCCACCATGGAAAGGCTCACCATGCAGCTCCCATCCATCTAACCAGCCTTACATCAGCACCACCGACAGCAGACGGAGCGCCAAATTTATCAACTCTAACCTAACATCCTGCTCTGGACTCAGCAGCCAGATGTTCTCACAGACACAGATTACAGTAGGAGCACATCTTCCAACATATGAGACATAACAATGACAGATCTACAGATTTAAATCCCTGATCCCACTCCATAAGAACAGAAAGAAACCAGTACTCACCCATTAGAGGTTTATCCTGCAGGTCTCATTAACAACACTGACGTCCAGCTGTTTCTATTTATTCCTGTCACTCACCTTAAAATCTCCTCAGTGGACCAGGAGAGGCTGATTGGTGAAGTTGAGTTGAGGAGTTATCTATACGACACCTCCTCATCTCACTACAACAACCTTAATAAGGTGGCAGCTGGCTGGAGGGAGATCACCAGAGAGCTGGTGGATATATTGTCATTTTCAGTAAATATCACAAAATATTAAACGTGTGTTTTCTGTTTAAAAAGAACAAACAAAGGATGATAAGGATAGGTAGCCTACGTACTGTCCAGTTCTCTATTGTTAGAACCGGGTCTACTGCTTCAGTCTGCCTCTGTTTAACAGCCCTGTGAACCCATTCACAGCACATCCTGCTCTGTAATTTCATTAAAAGCATTGGACCGCTACAGCACATACAGTATATCTCCTTCAATGACTTGGACCTTGGCCCGTCCTCCCTCTGCCAGGCAAATTTAAGTTAACAAAGCAATCCAGTGGAAGTCCTTCATATTGTCTGAGTGTGCTAAAAGTGAAGTGGTCCATTAACCCTGAGATAACAAGAGCACAGTGTCGGTGTCTTATAGTAATAACTATACAGTAATAACTGAGCTTCACTGGTAAAAACAGCTCCCAGAAAGACACGCTCAGTGTTGAGATTCAGTAAAAAGATTCAGAGTTACAGAGAAGCAGAGAAACATGAGTCATTTAATAATTCTCATTATCTCCCATCAATGACCAGACAGGAGCAATCAATCACACGATCACATGATCACATGATGATCACGGCTGGTAAGAACGAGCTGAGGAGATAAATGCTGCTGCACGCTGACATGAATATGTTCTTATGTTTATGTGTGTGTGTTAAATACAGCTCAGCACATATCACACACACACTCACACACACACCCACACACACACACACACACACTCATTTCAGTTTTAATGCCATAACCATAAATCACACTGAAGGGCTTTTTAGAGGCATTAGAGATCTCACAGCACACACACTTTGTTATATTTAAAACCACAACCAGCAGATTAATAGAGAGTGAATATGAAGTGCACACTAGAGAGGCTCCTGCTGGTCAGGATGTATACGTAGTAGAGCTTACACATATCTTACATACTGTAGTATATAGTTTACATACTGCAGTTTACACTGGTGTCAGAGGAAAGATGATGATGTTTAGGTTGTTCACCGTCATACATATACAGAACATAACTCCAGGCTCAGACATCAGTCTCTGGCTCGGTGGTGTTATACTGTTCTTTGTGAGGAGTCAGATTAAAATAAGTCGGCTACAATATGTGAAGACTTGAACTGTAGAAAAGACCAGATGACTAAATTACTTTATGTAAATGACTTGAGAAAATGTTGCACATGAAGAAGACTATGACTGTACTGTCTTAGAGCGTTCATATAGAGCAGCAGGTTTATTCAGTTATTATTATAGAAGGGACTGATTTACATTTCCTGTCTAGTCTGCAAAACTACACATTTAAATGTGAAATCACCTTTTTAATCTTAGTAGGTTGTTGTTTTAATAAACACAATGTTTGACTCTCCTAAATCCCCTCTGCTCAAACAGCCTGGGTTAAAACTTTTAACAAAATAAGACATGACTAATGAATGGACTGATTAGCCTACTAATAAAATGATGATCTTCTAATAATCTAACAATGTAAACACCCATGAACTCATAATGTTAGCAGGTTATTTAAATGAAAACACAATGATCAGTCTGTAAAAGGGTCAATAGTGTGAGTGGCAACGATGATGAACGGGAATAAACTCTCTTATTGGAAGACAATATTATTATTATTATCATGATCATAGGGTCGCATTGAGGAGGTCAAAGGGTCGGATTGAGGAGGTTAAAGGGTCAGATTGAGAAGGTTAAAGGGTCAGATTGAGGAGGTTAAAGGGTCAGATTGAGGAGGTTAAAGGGTCAGATTGAGAAGGTTAAAGGGTCAGATTGAGGAGGTGAAAGGGTCAGATTGAGGAGGTTAAAGGGTCAGATTGAGGAGGTTATAGAGTCAGATTGAGGAGGTTAAAGGGTCGGATTGAGGAGGTTAAAGGGTCGGCTTGAGGAGGTTAAAGGGTCAGATTGAGGAGGTTAAAGGGTCAGATTGAGAAGGTTAAAGGGTCAGATTGAGGAGGTTAAAGAGTCAGATTGAGGAGGTTATAGAGTCAGATTGAGGAGGTTAAAGGGTCGGATTGAGGAGGTTAAAGGGTCGGCTTGAGGAGGTTAAAGGGTCAGATTGAGGAGGTTAAAGGGTCAGATTGAGGAGGTTATAGAGTCAGATTGAGGAGGTTAAAGGGTCGGATTGAGGAGGTTAAAGGGTCGGCTTGAGGAGGTTAAAGGGTCAGATTGAGGAGGTTAAAGGGTCAGATTGAGAAGGTTAAAGAGTCAGATTGAGGAGGTTAAAGGGTCAGATTGAGGTTAAAGGGTCAGATTGAGGAGGTTAAAGGGTCAGATTGAGGAGGTTAAAGGGTCGGATTGAGGAGGTTAAAGGGTTGGATTGAGGAGGTTAAAGGGTCAGATTGAGGAGGTTAAAGGGTCAGATTGAGGAGGTTAAAGGGTAAGATTGAGGAGGTTAAAGGGTCAGATTGAGGAGGTTAAAGGGTCAGATTGAGGAGGTTAAAGGGTCGGATTGAGGAGGTTAAAGGGTCGGCTTGAGGAGGTTAAAGGGTAAGATTGAGGAGGTTAAAGGGTCAGATTGAGGAGGTTAAAGGGTCGGATTGAGGAGGTTAAAGGGTTGGATTGAGGAGGTTAAAGGGTCGGATTGAGGAGGTTAAAGGGTCGGCTTGAGGAGGTTAAAGGGTCAGATTCGGTCCAAGGGCTGCCAGTTGAATAGGCCTGATATAGAGCAATGTAGATCCAAAGAGGCCCTCACTGGGAAAAAGACATTTTGATGGTTATTATTTTTGCAAACATAGTGAAATGAATGGATATCAGCAGTTAGCTGCCATCATCAGGGTTTTTACTGGTCTCTGCATTAGCTGAAACAAGGCTGACATCAATCAGAAGGAAAACTCAGGAGGGAGGCGATCCTTAAAAAGAGGGGTGCATTGAAGAGTTTGTCATTTGTTGAATGAAATTGAAATACTCAGACAACAGGGAAACACAGCAGACAGCGTTTTACTGTCTGCTGTAGCATCCAGTATACTGTAACCAGCCAGAGTGGTGTCTTATTTCTTACTGCCACCTAGTGAGCAGCTATTTCATTGTCAACTCGTCCACTCTGTTTCTTTTAGTAGAAGGGCCTTTTTTCATACTTTATTTCAAAAGTTCAATACAGTACATTCATAAACATGTTCAGATTTTTCATTACAAAAGATTCTGCAAATATATTTTACAGTATAAAATAATATAAAAATAAATGATACAACAAATAAAATGTAAGGAAAAACAATCTAAGAACAATCAGGATCTGTTAAACAAACGGAATAAATTTGAAATGTCTGAACAATCTAACAGTTTTTTATTTAGAATTTTTGAATATCTAATAATTATGTAATAATTATGTAAATCTCATCTGCCGACACATTGTGATTGTTAAAAGGGAGTAATATCTCAATCTTTGTTAGTATGATATCTTTTCTTCTGTAAATCAAACCAAAAACAAGTAGCATAAAAACATTAGCATGTAGCATGAAATCAATAATGGGGTTTCTGTATATGATAGAAAGTGTACGATTTATTAGGAATCATCTTGAACATATTACTACTCCATTATGTAAATATAGGTGGTTATATTTAAAAAAAAAAAAAAAAAAATTGTTTTGAAAAAAACAATGGAACACTATATTTCTGTTACCTCATGAATATATAATTCCAAATAAAATCAAGGATTTTCTATTTAAGATTGTACACAGGTACTATACCCTGTTAAAGATAATATATGTAGGTTCTTCGTAACTGTTAAAAACAGATGTACTTTTTGCAATTGTGAAGGGGAAACTATTGAACATGTGTTTGTAGATTGTTTTCATGCAACTTCTTTTTGGTTTCATTTTCAGAAGAATTTCTCAAAACATTTTGAAAAGATATCATACTAACAAAGATTGACATATTACTCACTGTCATCAATCAACGATCAGTTTTTCGGCAGATTAGATTTACATAATTAATTTGATTATTATCTTAGCAAAATAGTACATACATAAAATGATATGGCGTAAAATAATATCCTCCTTTTTTATTTTTAGAGATACTGATTTTAAAACATATTTGACTATGATTGATAACTTAAAACTAAAAATTAAACTAAATTGACTAAAACTATTAAATTGTTTAGACATTTTAAATCTATTCCAAATGTTTAAGAGACCCCGAATGTTTTTGTTTGTTTGTTTGTTTTTAATTTTGTTTTTTGTTTTATTCATCTTTTCCTTTCCTAACATTTTATTTGTTATATAATTTATATTAATTAATTTCATATTATTTTTATACTGTAAAATATTTTTGCAGACTTGTAATGAAAAATCTGAAAATGAGAATATATTGTATTGAACTCTTGAAATAAAGTATCGATTAAAAAAAACATGAAGACATTGATTTTCCTTCCACGTGACTCATTCCCAACAGCGTCAGAGTGGGCGTGGTCTAACGTCATGACGTAGCCTGCTGTTACGTAAACCGTTCGGCGCAAAAATTCAAACGCTGTTCAGGAAGAAGAAGCTCAGTTTGCTCTGTTCTCTGTTCTCTGTGTTTCTCATTATAACCAGAACCAGAGGAGCCACGGAGGATTCTACACGTTTCACGGTACGTTGAGAGGACAAACTAAGTTTTATGGTAAAGTTTGCGTGTGTCAGTTAGCCGGTTAGCTTACAGTGAGAGAGAAAGCCCGTTCATATGAGCTAATGCTAAAAGAAGCTAACGGTTAGCATTCAGAAGCTGTTAGCTCCCTGAGCTGAGCAGCGCTGGGTTTGTTCTGCTTCTTTGGTTGTTTTGTTCATGTTAACATGTTATTAGACAGCTTAGTGAATATACTGTGTTAAGATAACATTCAGGTTTCTCAGTAAATATATTAGCGTTAACTTAAATCACCTTTAGCTAAGTTAATGTTAAGTTAACGTTATTAACCTGCTGGAGTCCTTTTGTTTATGTGTGTGTCTGTTGTTGTTCTGGTTCTAGTTAACGTTAAGTTAAACCAGAACCGACCGGATCTAGTTAACGTTACAGAGACGGAACCACAGAACAACACTTTATAAACAAACCTGTATTATAAATGAACACACTGTGAGACTGTGACTCCCTGTGTGTGGGTGGAACAGGCTGCTGGAGACAAACACAAAGTGATCTGTTTTAGGATAGGATAGGATAGCAATTTATTTATCCCCGTGGGGAAATTTCAGTTTCACAGCAGCACAGATTCTAACAAAAGACAGTTCATAAAATAAAATAAAATAAGAATAAGAATAAGAATAGGAATAAGAATCGGACAGGGCATACAATAAATAAGAATAAAAAATATCCAAGGGATAAGAACACTAGTAAAATTATGTTATAAGGGTAAATAAAAGGTAAATAAATATGTGCAATATAAATAAATTATGTGCTATAACAGTAGTGTAAATATTATATACATGTGAACAACGTGAATAGGACTAAAAGGGCAGTGCAAAAATAGATAGTGTCAGAGACCATAGAGTTGGCTGAGACTGAGGTCATCACGGCAGTTGGTATTGTACCAATCTTTTCCTTTTTTTTGATGAGATATACAATATAATATAATATAACTGTGGTATTAAGGGCCTTAAAAGGTCGCCAGTGAAGACTGAAACATATTAAACGTTAAGATAAGATAAGATGAACCTTTATTAATCCCTTTGGGGAAATTCAGGTGTCAAAGCAGCAAAGCAAAAAACAGGTACAGGTGTACAAGTATTATAAAAACAATAAACAATAAATAGAAGTACAGAATATACATGGTGAGTGAGCATGGTATTTATCGTCCGTCAATAAAAAAAATGTAGTGTACAATAAATAGATGTATATGTACAATTAAGGTTTAAAAGGTTAATCTTTGTCATTAAAGGTGTGCATCTTTCCATTAATCGTGTTGTTGTTGGCTGTACTGTCAGGTTTTAAAAACTCTGTTACATGGAAAAAAGCAAATGTAACGTGAACTTAATCCTGTGGTATAAATGCATATTTCAGTCATGATTCTGATGAGATTCTCATCCATTTTCAACATGACTCCTGATTGTGTTTCCATCTGGCCGTAACCTGTATGTGTGTCAGCTCAATGGGAGTCAAGGGGGTCAAACTGGGATTTAAAGGTCCCATATTATAAAAAAGTGAGATTTTCATGTTTTTTTATTATAAAGCAGGCTTAAGTCCTTTATAAATACTGTGAAAGTATCGAAACGCTCATAACACAGAGAAATACACACAGCCCGTATTCAGAAACTCTGCATTTGAAACAAGCCGTTAGGATTTCTGTCCATTTGTGATGTCACAAATATACAATATTTAGACCCTTTACACAGTTTTAAACGTAAACACTCTAAATGTGTCCCAGTTTATTCCTGGTTGCAGTGTATGTGAATGTCATCACCTGACAGAAAGTAAACATGGACCCAAGCTGTTGCCTAGCAACGCAATTCTGTTGCAATTCCGTCAAAATGCACTAAAACAGAGCGTTTCAGACAGAGGGTGAATACAGGAATATTCAGGCAGACAGTATGAGGAAAATAAAGTTGTTTTTTTTAACATTACAGCATGTAAACATGTTCTAGTAGAAACACAAAATACAAGTATGAACCTGAAAATGAGCACGATATGGGACCTTTAAGATTCAAGTCTCTCCCACTGCAAAGCCATTTTATACACAAAAAAATGTAATATAAAATGTTGCATGTTGCTCTTGACAAATCCCATCCTTATAATTATCAACTTAAGTATGTTAAAATGTACATTATCATATAATACCCTGAAACACAATAACACAGTACAAGTAGTGAGACACAAATACTTTCCAGTTTGTGTGACATTCTGCTTTATGTTTTATCTTTCTAAACACTGAAACATGATTCTAACTGCTAGTTTTCTTGAAGGTGTAATTGGACCTGTGTGATGGTGTGTTTCTCTGTGTCCAGCTAAGATGAGTGCCGCCTCCACACCGGTGTCCCGGGTCCGTCCAGGATGGACATCGTCCTCCTTGAAGAACAAGGGTTTGTCCCCCGCAGCCTGCAGCACGCCGCTGCTGGCAGCCTTCCCCGGCAATGATGACGAGCAGGAACGACGTCAGCGCCGAAGGTCAAGAGTCATTGACCTTCAAACCGCCACCGACTCCTCCTTCAATGACTCTGCGTCTCATAGGTAAGCTGCAGAGATCACCGGGCTTCTGACTGTGTTGTCAGCATGACTTTGGTGACAGTGTGTCCTGTAGTGTCTGAGCGACGTTTCCAATCATGGCTTTAACAGCCGCTCTCTGTCTGTCTGTCCTGCTGATATGTATCTTGAGAGCTTAAAGATAATCTCTATTTTGTATGCAGCGCCGCGGGGACTCCTGCTGCCGTGCCCAAGCTGTCAAATGCACAGATCTCAGAACATTACTCCACCTGCATAAAGCTCTCCACTGAGAATGTGAGTACATGTGCACTGTGTGTGTGTGCATGCATAGACCGATAGATACGTTTGACTCATTTTCCCTGTGTTTTAAGATGCATATCTTATTATTCTTATTACTTTAGAAATAGAGAGTCTAAAAGCCTGAAAGGAAAGTTCAAACACTAATGCACTTCTTTTTTCTTTTTGGCAGAAAATCACCACCAAAAATGCCTTTGGTCTGCATCTGATTGATTACATGGCTGATATTCTCAAACAGAAGGATTCTGAGATCACAAACTTCAAGGTTTGAGGGGTTTTTATCTGTTTTATGAATCTTTGATAACTCCCTTGATTTCCCAGAAGCTTTTGTCTAATTTAATGAAGTTGAATAAATATATCACTGTATCTGTTATATCTATTTCCCTGTTTAACCTTGAAAAACCTAGAAACACAGACGTTGTAGTCGTCATCCATACAAACAAAATGTGTAAAAGATGTATCTTTGACTCTTTTCTTTTTTTTTCATCCATCAGTTAGATGATAGCTGATTTACTTTGTAGAAATAGTGATCTAAATAAATGGCCTGGTCAGATATTCATATGCATATTATATATATGCTTATGCATATCCGCCTGCAGGTCCTGAAAAGTTTTACATTATCCTTTAAAGGTCTTGAATTGAGTGAAGTAGAGCGTTCAAGTCTTAAATTACGCTGTCTAGCACAGTGTTTTATCTGATCTGATCCTCTTATTGTGATAAAGTCTGCAGCATCCTGAGTGAACCTGATGAAAGCTGCAGACAGAAGTCTGAATGGATTGTTGAAATTATTGAAAATAGGAAGAGAGTGAGATAAAATATCAGCATTGTGTCATTCGACTTCACCTGACTACTCCTTGTGTGTGTGTGTGTCTGTGTGTGTCCTCCTGAAGGTGGCAGCTGGCACTCTGGATGCCAGTACAAAGATCTATGCGGTGCGGGTGGATGCTGTCCATGCTGATGCCTACAGAGTGCTGGGCGGCCTCGGGGCCGAGACCAAACCTGGAGAAGGTGAGAGCCGCGGCAACGTGGCTTTCTTCTACTGTCATGTGTAGACGGGACATGAGATGTAAATGGTGATCTACCCACATTGTTCTGTTATCTGAACACTGGAGTTTTCTGCTTTTTGTTTGTGCTTCCACAGACCTCGGTCCGAAGGAGGAGGACAACGAAGGTGAAGTGACGGCCAAGCAGCCGAAGAAAAAGAGGCCTCCTAAGAGGACCGTAGAGCAGAACCTGGGCAACATCAACAGCGCCGAGTCCGAGAGGAAGTGTGAGGTACGGTGTCTAAAATCTCCCCCCCCCCCCCCCAATTCTAACGACCATAGTTGTGCTGTTGGACAGAATGCAGTTAGCAGGTTAATCAGTAATATGTTGGGATAATGTACAGTGAGCCGGTCATTGTGAAATAAACCCCGACAGGGCGATGCTGCACATGGACCCCGACGCGAAGGGGGTTTATTTCACAACAATGACCCACTAGCTGTACATTATCCTGCTTATTACACAACGACTTACTTAAGAAATCAATAATTTGTCACAAAAACGGTCCTCCAGAGTCCGACATCAGAGCTGTGTCCATAGCAACGGTCTGCTATAGAGAAATAACAGACTGTAGAACGCCGTGATTGACCAATCAGAATCAAGCATTCAACAAAGCCGTTTAATAATCATATCTACTATCTTCTGTGTCATTAAATCTATTGCACTATAATAAAAACATTCCTCATTAATTCATGTGATTGAAAGCTGCTCCGTCCACATGAACCTTTTTGAGGAACTCAGGAACTAAACCTGTGTTTGACCAGAGGAACTAGAGACTCAGTTTAGTTCCTGTACGATAGTTAAGGATCGTCCCTGCTTCAGGCCTAGAGCTCTCCAAAGGGTCGGGAACTTATGGGGATGAACATCAAACAAGTTGAAGCAACAGTACTGGGGGACACTTGTATCGATATTAGGATGAGCGGTAGACATTTCTTGGGGTTTATTGAATTTTAAAGTTATGTTGTCTGCTTCCCGAGTAGTTTAAAAGAGAGTGCTGTAAAGAGAGAGAGTGCACTCTGGAGTTTTCAGTCTCCTTTTCCGACTCTATATTTCTATATTTCTCCTTTTCATTCACTCATTCCATCTAACTCCAACGTGAGAGTCACACAAACAACAGGATGACATCGTGTTGTTGTTGTTGTTTCCTCTTTTATGAAATTAGCATTTCAAACACCAACATCATATTTTAATCCACCCACGGTCTGACTTGCCTCGTTTTCACGGTTCTTCAGATGCGGTGCAGACGTGCAAACAGAAGTAGTTCCTCTTAAGTTCCTCTTTAGTTTCTCTTGTTCCACAGATCCTGGGACCTTTTGGTCAAACAGGGTCTATATGCTGACATTATTCCTCTTGCTTGACAAGATAAAAGGATGCACCAATCACACTTTTTATCTCCTGATACTCGTTTCATTGTCTGATTGACAAAGACGTGATGCCAATTTGTTTGTTTAATATCTCGGTACCTCCAGGGTAGAACTGACTAAGAAGGGTTAGTATCAGCCCCAGTTCTGATCTGGTGTCTCGGATCAGTGCTTTGGTAGTTATTTCACTTTTTATGAGTTCCTATATTTTATACGTTTTGTATGCACTCATGTAGAAAGATGACTCGGTGTAAACCAAGGCGACAGCTCTGCAGTTACAGTCTTAATTAAAACTTGATAATCACCTGATATCCACTGAATGTCAGACTGATGACTGATAAGTTCATGTTTGATGATTAAAATTAATTATTAGACACGGGTCACTGAGCTATCATCTGAGGAGCGTTGAGGGATTTATCTTTGGTCTCTGCCTCACCTTTCCAAAACCAACTGATCCTCCAGCTCAGATAACCACAACACATGAACATAAAGGGCGTTTTACTCTGAAGTCTGCTCCAGTGAACTGTATTTATGACCTCAGTACTGTTATCGGATGGATGTGAACTCGATCGACTGTCCTTCTTCCCCTCCCAGGTGGACCCCATGTTTCAGCGGATGGCGTCCTCCTTCGATGAGAGCAGCACGGCCGGCGTCTTCCTGTCGGTTCTCTTCAGTGAGAACAGTCGCTGTGAGCTGCTGTTTCCCTCCTACATGACCCTCCTCCAGTCCAGACCCTCACACTCTCCTCCACCTCCTCAGGAAGTCCCTGCATCCCCGTTCATGGGTAAAAACACATTTAACAGACCCAGTTCATTTACATGAGCTGTGAGGTAGTCATTAAACTGTCTGAGTCCTCAGTAGAGATGCTAACCTCCCCAGCTTTCTGTGTTGTGTTTCTTCCAGCCGGACTGCAGCGCTGCAAGGAGAAGAGCTCCATCTGCCCCTCGCTGCAGGACTTCTCCTTCACGAGCTGGAACCCCGAGCAGGTCAGACAAACCTTTTAACCACCAAACCTGATATTATTAATTATTGTTCTGAGGGAATTCTTTCATATTTCTCACATTAAGTGGTGATAAAACCAGCAATTCCTCTTAAAAGTTTGCCATCTTTGAGGTGGAGAAGAAACACAGTGTCAACCATACAGAAACGTTTGATCCTCTGTTGTTTAGCATGTTCTCAGTTATAATATCTGAGTTGTTCTATAAGACTGAATGATCAGCTTGGTGCTGACCTGAGGCTATATTGAGTGGAGAAGCAGAAATGAAAATCTGTTGCATGCACACATTTCGGCCTCCATCCTGCAGGTCGGACTCATTGTTAAACTTTCCTGTATTCGTAGATTTTACTTTGTTCACACTTGTTCTCAATAATATCTTGCCGTACAGCTGCACTGTGAGCAGCAGGTCTCACAGTCTGAAAAAGCATTGAGTTTAGTTTCCTCAAAAGAAATATTTAAAACATCTGTGGGCTGGTCAGGAGTCGATCTTCCAACATTGGTCGAATAGTTCCCGGTGATAATAATCAAATATTATTTTTGTCTGAAATGCCGACCCCTAATTGTGCTACAGGAAGCTGTTGAATCCTTTTTTTGTGGTTCAGCAAATACTGTCCCTACTGCTACCTACAGTAGATAGGAAGACTTCTCATTGGTTAATCCATCCATCCATTTATGCTGCCTATCCAGCTCACATTATTATAATTAATTATATCATTAGGAATTATTGTTACATACTGCTGGGAGTACTGAAAGATGTGATATAATGATGTAATAATTGTCCCTACTGGTTTTCTATCATACTTCCACACTCTATTATCGTGAAAAGGGTATTAAATGACATTCTATGTGGCGCTGAAAATGTCTTAAATTTAACTTGTTGAACCGTGTTGGTAGAAACCTTCAGCTGAAAACGTGACCCAGTTATATTAACGTAATAACAGCATTTCAGTTTTGAACTGTAGCTACAACTGGAGCATCTCGGCGAGGTTTGGAGACGGCGTCTGTGTTCCAGTTCATACGATATCTGTCACTTTTAATTTGAAATTCAGTTCAACGTGAGAAAATATGAAATATTCAATCTATAATGAGCTGTTAGTAGTTTACCTTGTGGTCCAGCAGAGGGTGCTCTTTAAGTTCACCATCAGCTTGACCTGTTCATCTGTCTGTAGACGAGTGAATATATAAAATGGAGGAGGACACTAGCGAGCAAACCAGTGGCAGGGTGGGGGGGAATTTGAACATTAAAGCATGTAAACATGTTCCAGTAGAAACCCAAAATACAAGTATGAACCTGAAAATAAGCATATTAGGTCCTGTTTAAAGTGTGCACGTAAACATGCAGTAAAGACTACAGTTTACCACCCAGGAGTCTCCTCTGAGACGGCAGCTGAGGATCCTCTTCTCCCCACACGGTCCTGGATCAGCTGTTCTGAGTCTTATTCACAGATCCCAGCTGAGTGAGACTGTGCGTCTTCTTTCAGACCATGAATCAGCTGTTGGAGAAGATGAAGCAGGGCGAACACGTGTTTGATGTGAACGCTGATCCCGGGCCGGAGCCCGAAGACGACGACTGCCCCGACTTTGACGCCGACTACGAGGAGGGCGACTGTGAGGAGAGATCCAAAGAGTACAAGGAAGGCTGTGAGGCTTCTGGCTCCGGCAGAGGAAGGTAAGATCATCCATCAGTTTGATTAATGCATTTTCCTCTTGTTTTTTTAGATAGTTTTTATAGTCTCAGGCTAAAGGTTCTTTCTCTTTACCCCCCCACTGCTCTTTAATGCTGTTTGTACCTCGTGTTAGGATGAGATAATGGCCTCCATTAAGTTCTTTACAGGAATATAGCCTCCTCTAAATGCAAACAGTGCACTTTAATAGACTGAGCCACTTTAACTTTAATTCTGCACACTACAAACACTTCTCTACCTCAGTTCTTATCCTGCATTATATTCCATATCTGACATTTCTTAATATCTGTTTCTCCTATATTTTATTATCCAGCACTATATCACTTTCTGCACTACATTCACTTCTTCTTTAAATAGTCCTGTATCTCAGTTGTTTACCCTGCACTATATTCATTTTTAACAGTTCTTCTGCACATTGCATATTTTGTTTTATACTCTGTATTACTTACATGTGTCTTGTTACTACCTGTGTCGTTTTTACTAACATGTGTACTACTCACCTGTGATGTTTTTACTAACATGTTTGCACTATGGAACTGTGATGCTGGAAACTTGAATTTCCCTCGGGATCAATAAAGTTACTATCTATCTATCTATCTATCTATCTATCTATCTATCTATCTATCTATATCTATCTAAATGCCTGCTTGAGTTTGCAGGTTTGAAATGCATTATATAACCGTGGGGGTAAAGTAACTGCGTTGCCTATTATCACCAGGAGGCTATAGGTATTATTCATTCAGCCGTACTGAAGGGGTCGAACTCTTCCAGCCTCCAGTAGCAGAGGTTCTGATTTGTGTCTGTGCCTGCTGGTTTGAATGGTTTCTCACTCTGGTGTGATGGTGGTACAGGGACGTGATTCCCATCGGAGAGGGAGACATCACCACGATGTGTCTGCAGCTGTCCTCTCAGCCCAGAGAGTATTCCTACTTCAGCCCCAGAACCATGTCCACCTGGGCCGGACCCGGATACTGGCAGTTCAAGCCAAAGCACAAGTGTGAGTGGAAATCATGGTTTAACACATCGTTAGAGGTGTGAGAAAGAAGTGCCCTTGAGCAAGAAATGTTACGTATTATTATTGTCCATGTACTATGAGATTTATGAGATACTATTGTAATAAACCTGTATTTTGCTCTTTTATTTCTTGTGATGAGAGTTAATGTAGCTTCAACCTGCTGCATTTCTTCTCTGGAGCTTTCCAGGCTGTTTCCAACTCATTACATTTAATGTCATAAAGCAGAGATGTGTCTGGATGCTGTGTTATTCTGCAGTATAATGTAGACACATTAGGTTTATTTTGGGTTTTCACATTTTCTCTCTAACAGCCAAGATGATGTTTGAATGTGTGCAGAGTAACAATTATCTGTTTTCATCTTCTTCACCTCCTGCAGTGGACCATTTACCCGACAAGGAGACGCGTAAAAGGAAACCCAAGAAGACGTTTGAAATAGACTTCAATGATGACGTCAACTTTGACACCTTCTTCCGCACCACCAGAGTAAGAACCCTCGCTTCTTCTTCTTCTTCTTCTTCTTCTTCTTCTTCTTCTTCTTCTTCTTCTTCTTCTTCTTCTTCTTCTTCTTCTTCTTCTTCTTCTTCTTCTTCTTCTTCTTCTTCTTCTTCTTCTTCTTCTTCTTCTTCTTCTTCTTCTTCTTCTTCTTCTTCTTCTTCTTTCTTCTTCTTCTTCTTTCTTCTTCTTCTTCCTTCTTCTTCTTCCTTCTTCTTCTTCTTCTTCTTCTTCTTCCTTCTTCTTCTTCCTTCTTCTTCTTCTTCTTCTTCTTCTTCCTTCTTCTTCTTCTTCTTCTTCTTCTTCTTCTTCTTCTTCTTCTTCTTCTTCTTCTTCTTCTTCACAGCTGGAGAGTGTCATCTGGTAGAAATGGGGCCTGATGTTTAGTGCTTAGTATTAAAGGAATAGTGTGACATATATGTTTTCTTGCCAAGAGTTGTATGAGAAGATTCCTACCACTCCTATCTGTACAGTAAATATATATCTAAGAGCCAGCAGGCGGTTTACCTTGGTGTAAAACCTGGAGACGGGGAAACAGCCATCCTGGTTCTGTCCAGAAGTCACCAAATCTCATCAATTAACACATTTTTGTTCAAATTAAAGGCTACAACATGTTAATTAGTGAGCTTCAGAGGTGCTGGCTGGCGGATATTGTTTCCTTTGGACAGATGTTTGGCACCTCTGGTTGTAGTAGCCATAGCAACACAGCATTCAGCACTATGGGACATATTTGTGATGCAGCTGGTGTCCCAGTTACCAGCTCTGGCACTCTTTCATGTCTCAGCCTGACATTAGCTGTTGGTGAACCAGTATGAATAGTGTAGCTGAGTTTGTAATCATTAATTCTACATAACTACACAGTTCTGGGAACTATTGCACTTCTTGTTATGTGTCTGTATGACCACAGGATGCTCATGGTCTGACTATAAATCTAGCATGTGTGATAGATTGAGCTAATAAACCACATTGTGAACATTTTATCATCAACATGTCTGATCTGAGATCAGGCTCCAGCTCATATCTCCACAATACATATGAAACAACCACAGTTTTAGCTCCAGTAATGAATCAGTGTGTAGGAAATGTGTGTGTGACCTGAATGTGACATTGTGTGCTTTCTCTTCTCAGGCTGCCACTACCAACAGCAAGTCTGCACTCAGTGCCAGCAACAAGAAAACTACTCTGCCAGCAGACTTCCAGTTTCCCCCAGAGACGCTGTCCCAGCTCAGCCTCAAACCCTCCAGCTCGGTGAGTCCTCACCTCTCCTGTCAGCTGATTTATTATTTATTTAATAATTTATTTATATTATTATTTATTTGATCCCGTTTGAATTGATCCATGAATCACACAAATGATGTTTGTACATTCAAAACATAATTTATCAAGTCCAGAAAGTCTCAGTTTGTCGTAGTATCATTTAGTTTAGTGTGAAACCGCTCAGTCAACTAAATCTCTCGTCGACACCAACACTAGCTAGCTCTATATAGCTTTAGCTATATTATAAGGGGCGGGACTTCATCTCTCTATGAGTCCAATGTTGGTTGAAGTATGACCTCATTATCAATTCAGTCCCACAAGCATCAGAAAAATGTACAGCAACCACATAATTCTCATTCATACTAAATGAGGCTTTTCACACCTCATAATGTGCCCTACCTTTAACTAAATAAAGATGCTGTGCTGTGTTAGGAAGGAAGGATATATTTGGTTTTGTTTCCTCTAGTTGAGTCAAGAAGGCCAGAAGAGGCTGTCTGGAGAGCTCGGAGAAGGCATCGGAGACTACGACTACAACAACGCCAACGACACCGCCAACTTCTGTCCAGGTCTCCAGGTCTGAACTCCACCTTCTCATTAACTTACTTTATCTCAGCAGCTTTAAGATAGTCTCGGTGTTGTAGGTCTTTGAGTTAGTGTGGTGAGATGTGTACAGCCGGGCCTTGTGTTCTGTCTGGCTGATACCTGCTGGATTCACAGATCATCTGTGTCTCGGTCCTGCATCAGAATAACTGACTGAGGGAGAAGCTTTAGTTCAGTTTACCTGTGATGGATCAGCCTCTGTTGTAGATAGATGGAGGATCGTCATCAACAGTTCAAACTGATCAGGAAACACATGTTAAATGTCTTTGTCCTTCTTCCTCCTCAGGGAGGAGACAGTGACGATGATGTGGAAGGGTTCGGTGGTTCAGACGACACACAGCCTTCGGGTGACGGTCTCCCTCCGCCCTCAGAAGATGGAGAGGGCATCTCCACCTACGGGGAGCAGGATCTGGTACCAGAACCACACAGGGTGAGGAACACAGGGATTACTGTAGGAGGCCCGAGGACACCAAACATTCTTCTCACAGTGAAGGAAACTGATTTTATAATTGAAGTTTCTGGGAGCAGTTTTACATACTTGTACTTTTGTTTGTAGGTCAACAAGATTGAGATCAATTACGCGAAGACGGCAAAGAAAATGGACATGAAGAGACTCAAGAACGGCATGTGGAGTCTTCTGACTGAAAGCCCAGGAAAACCCACAGAGGTAAATAGTACTGATAGTATCAGCTTCTTCTGTCTGCAGGTGTATTTACTGTACATATATGATGATGAATCCATCAGTGTGGTGGGTAGTGTAGACATGCAGCCACTCAGAGATGTAGCTGTGTATATCTGTGTATATCTGTGTATATCTGTGTATATCTGTTGGTACCGGTCTGTATTAGTTGTGCCTTCATGTTCCCTACAGGAGGGGGATACTGTGGAGAAAGCAGAGGTGTTTGGGGAGAAAGTCTTCAGTCAGACCACAAAGACGCTGCTTCAAAGGTACGAGCAGACCTCCGACCACGCTGCCACGCTGCCACGGCAAACAGAACTACTGAGGAATAATCAGGACGGGATAGTACTCACTAATATCTGTACAGATTTACACTGTTGTTGGGAGGATCAGGGTTTCTAGTGTGTTCTAGTGAAGAATGATTCTCAGCTGTAGAGTCACGTTACATCGTTTGATAAGAATATATAACAGTCTCCATGAATATTTGATGGGGAAAAGTTTTCCATTTATCCTGACATATATTCACCATTTGATCCCTGCTGAGCACAACTAAAACTATACTGTAAACCTTAAAGGTTTGAACAGCATGAC